>JAGKTI010027372.1:0-13280 GCA_018397915.1 Birgus latro | reverse complement strand
TAACCTAACCTAACCTAACCTAACCTAACCATTTTTCTGGTAGCAATTTACATCATTTACTGTATTTGATGCTTTGTATCCAATAATTTAGTGAGAAAAGATGATTTCCATGTCAGATACTTACTTATACTATGCTGGCAAGTTCTGAGCACCTATAACTCACTCACCTCTAAATCATCATTTTTTGGTTAAAATTCAATAAATTCATGCTATGTGTGCATTATTTATGTGAAAAGGGACCTAAATAAGTGCTATACATGTCCAGTAGGGAGGTAGGAAGGTAGTTTTCTGATTTAGGTTAGGTTAGGTTAGGGTCATGAAAAACCAGTGCTGGAGCTTCAGGGCCAATATCCGGACAAAACCAATATCCAGACATGCCTTTGGCTCTATTATGTCGGATAATGGAGGGATTACTGTATATGAAACAGTAGTCCAAAATTATATCCCTCAGCACAAAGAAACAGATACAAGGCTAAAGAAATGGTTTCACACATACTGTAATGCAAAAAATCAAATAGATACAGAATACGCAATAGTGAGAATATATATAACAACTATAAACAGGCAAGAAATGATTATACAAGGATAAGCAGAGAAGCTCAAAGGCATTTTGAGGAAGACATTATAAATAAAAGAAGTGATCAACCTAAGCTTTCTTACAGCTACAACCGAAGCAAAGCCAAAGTTAAAGATAAAATACAATCCATCACGGATGAGGAGTTAACCTATATCCAAGAAAAAGATATTTAGGAAGTTCTTAACAAAAATTTCCAATCAGCTTTTACTGAAGAAAGTAATTTTGAGAGATGATAAGGAACATGCAAGCTCATACATATTACTAGATATATGATTATCGGAACAAGAGGTACAGGAAGAGTTGAGTATTTTAAACAAAGGAAAAGCAAATGGACCTGATGAAATTTCAGGTTGAGTGCTACATGAATGTGCAGAAGAGTTAACCAGACCAATATATTTAATATTCAAGGAATCCTTAAGTCAAGGTAAACTACCAGATACTTGGAAGAAAGCAAACACTGTTCACCTATTCAAGAAAGGAAATAGTCAGAATTCACTCAACTACAGACCAGTACCCCTGACCAGTGTTGTAAGCAAGGTACTAGAAAAGCTAATAAGAAAAATTTGAGAAAACCATCTGGAAAAATGCAATATGATAACAGAAAGACAGTTCAGTTTTAGAAACAGAAAATCATGTGTTACACATCTATTACATTACACTACTATGATAGGGTTGCAGAAACACTATAGAAAAGAGAGGGATGGGTGGACAGTATGTATTTAGATTTCAAGAAAGCATCTGAATGATTTGATTGAGTACAGCAACAAAGACTTTTATGGAAACTGTACCATCAAGGAGGAATCCAATGTAATCTGTTCTGTTGAATGCAGGATTCTCTCAGAAAAAGGGAAATGAGAATGGTACTAGGGGGTAATTACTCATCATTGATGAAAGTGAGTAGCAGAGTTCCACCGGGATCAGTGCTGGCACCAATTATGTTTTTAGTATATATAAATGATACAGACAGGGACATTATAAATGGAAGCTATCTAAATATGTATACTGATGATGCAAAAATACAAGGGAGAATTACAAACAAAGACTCTTGCAGAGAGCTACAAGAAGAATTAAATGAGCTTCATGAATGGAGCAATAGATGGCAAATGGAATTCAATGTGGACAAATGCCATGTAATTAAGTTTGGTAAAATTGGGAAAAAAACATACTGGTATTATAAGATAGGAAAGTCAACTCTACACATATAAGAAAAGGAGAATGACCTAGGAGCGATAGACAGACTATCTCTGGCTGACCAGATAAATGAGAAGGTATGAAACATGCACACACTGCTTGCTAAAATGAAAACTGCATTCACATATATAAATAAAGTCATCATTCAATCATTTATTCATTATCCAATCCTATGTCGCCCCACAGAGAAGCATAGGAGCCCAGGGCTAGGCAAGTTGATCCTGACATTTAAGATGAGAGTGACCAGCCTCATTCATCCCTGAATAGCATTACGTGAGCAATAAACCCCAACCACCCCTTGAATATAAACCTTCACCGGCTCAATCCGACTGGAGCACCGTAATGACCCACTAAACCACAAGGTGCCAAAATTTGGTTACATGGTTACCACCCAGAGTAGTAAATTGTTTCCTGGTGTACAGGAAGCCATTTGGCTTGTCACTCAGTGTAGAGTCACCCACAGGCAGAAGGATGAGGAAAGAATGAAAGCAAGAAAGACAGAAGAGGGAGTGTAAAGTCACCCATAGGGAGAGGGACAAGGAAAGAATGAAGGAAAGAAAGACAAAAAAGGATTGAAGGAAAGAAGGATGGAGGAGAGGAAAGGACAGACACCCGAGAGCGGCACTACATCGAGTGAGTGGATGGTGAGCGCCCCCACCTCCCACAATAAATGAAGTCATGCTTAGAAAAATAATAACACCATTCATCAGACCAGGGGGGTAGAGGGAGGGGGAGGCCAGGAATGAGATGGAGGGATGGAGTGGAGAGGTACATGTGAGAGGGGATGTGAGCTGGGAGCAGGGCAATGAAATGGCAGGGGACAGGGTGACATGGGGGTGATTTGTTTGTGGCCACTCCTTACTGGATTAAGGCGTCTGGCAATTGACAAATAGAGATAGATCAGACCAACCCTTGAATATGCATCAGTGGTCTGGAATCCTCATCTCAAAAAACAAATACAGTAGATAAAACTGAAAAAGTACAAAGAGCTGCTACAAGATGGGTACCAAAATTAAAATATCTAAGCTATGAAGAAAGACTAGAGAAACTGAACCTACCAACATTACAAGAGAAAAGGAAAAAAAGAGACATGATTACGTCACATAAATGCTTCTCGGAATGAGAAAACAGACATCAACGAGTATATAATCTATGGGAAGGCATCAGCAAGAGAACACTGCAAAAAACTGCATAAAAAGAGAGGTGACAAAGATGTAAGAAAATTCATTTTCCCAAATAGGGCAATTGATCAGTGGTATGCATTAAGGAATGAAAGGGTGTGTACCAGAATTATTCATAAATTTAAGGATATCTATGATAAAAATGGTTTAATACAAGCAACAGTACGAGCAGGTGGTGGCGACCATCATCCACTCACTTGATGTAGTGCTGCCTACTTCTTCCTTAGCCTTTATCATTCTTTTCTGTGCCTGCCCTCCTTTTTTCCTATTTCTCCCATCTTTCCTGTCACTTCTTTCCTTTACAGGTGGCCTTACACTGAGTGACAAAACAAATGGTTTCCTATAAGCCAAGAAACAATTTACAACGCTAAGTGGTAACCATATAACCAAACCATATGTGCTCCCTACGTGTCGACAAGTGGGTTTGTGGAGGGTTAGTGCCCCTCCCTTTAAAACAAATAACTCAAAGGCAAATGGTCACCTCTTACGGGATTATGGCGTTTAGCAATAGAGAGATAGATAGTAGGATGAAAATGGTTTAATACAAGCGACAGGACGAGCAAAACTCATTCCTGTAAAGATACAATGGACTGGCTGATGGTCGATTTTTTTTTTTTAAGTAAACAATTTATCTGGGTGATAAATGTGCTGAATTATCCTATGATACACAGAAGTTAATTTGACAAACCAAAGTAAAAATTTGGTGATAAAAGCTTTCAAAGTTGCACAAAAAGAGGTTGATAGCAGCATCAGCTTCGAGTGGCCGTGACATCATAGGTCACCAAGCCTGGAGACAAAACAAGACTGTGATCCCCAGCTAAGCTGTGTGATTGTGGTTTTGCTTCACACCAGAAAAATGATTCATCACTGTTTCATGAGATGAAAACCAAGCAGCTGTGGCAGAGAGCAGAGCATCGGGAGTACGCCATCACAACTAGCAACTCTGAACTCCTACTGCTGCGAAGCGGTGCGAGGAAATATAGAATCGATGGTCACTTACTGAATCGGCATTTTTAAATGGAAAATATTAAAAGTTTTATCAACATATAGGTTCATGCACACCTAATTATCTAAAATCCATTAAAAAATTTGTGCTTAATATATTAATTAAAAAATCAGGCTTCAGAGCTAAAACAAGCAAAAGTTAGCAATTATTTCACCTTCGGATCGTCAACACACATTGACAGACTTCCATTTTGCTTAAATATTGATTTAAAGCACAAATAAATATATTTACATTGTAAACCAATATTTACACAATACAAGTCTGTCTAGGCAAGTCATCCAGCAAGAAGTGAAACGCTTCTGCTAACTTTAGCAAATTTTTGTTTTTAATTCTGAATTTTTAATAATGGTCAATTAAACGCAAAATTTTTACTGGATTTCAGATAATCAGCTGTGTATGAACCTACATGGTGATAAAAATTATAATAGTCTAACATATACTGCTTACCCTAACTTAACAGTCACTTGTCAAGTAAAACCAACCCTATCTTTGGCTTCAGTCACTGGGATGTGAAAATCTTATTCTCCAGATCAGACTGGCTGTTACTAAGAAGATGTTCAATCGGTAGAGAGTTGGCTTGCAGTCCCGGGGGACCCGCCGACATGTCGTAAAAATAACCCCGCTAATACCAATACATCAGTCCTGTATGAGACAGCCCTAGCATGTATTCAATATGGACGGTGGGTGTTAGCGCCGAAGTGGTGACATGTAGAGGTGTATGGTATGTAGGAGGACGGCTGGGCCTTGATAGCAGGCTGTAAAGCCTATGCCCAGAGTCGGACACATAAAAAAAAAAAAAAAAACATAAGGCCAAGAAATCAGATAATTAAATATTCCACAGAGGCCTAGCTGTCTATGATCAGGCCTATCTAGGAGGAAAAAACATTGAAATATTTCGGTCTTTGTGACATCTCCCCTATGCATTACTGCTCAGTTTCAGGGCAATATGCCCCTGGAGTCAGGACCTAACAATACTTATACTGATTTTGTTCATAGTTCACTTCATTACGACTTTATCAAAGCTAATCTCGGTGCTACTGAGTTGTCCTACAGGTACCTGGTTCTCGTACGGTTCACTGTCACTACTGGTCCCTAAAACCAACAAAACTCTTCACTAAAGCACACACACAATATACATACTTATCTTTAAGAAGGCTATCACACTAAGTCTTACATGCCCATCATGATAATAACAGCTGAGTATCAGAAATTTCTTTACTGGAGTATGATTCCCAGACACTATTGGGAGAGGCGGTCAGCTGTGGCCCTGGTATGGGTTGTGAAGTCACAGCGAGGGTGCATGTTTCGCACGAGGTATGATAATCTCCAACTCTGATTGACTATTTTTTTTGTAAATATTAAATCTGAGAGAAAAAATAATTATATTCCGATGATTACGAGCGACCATTTCATTACTTTATATAACTTGTACATTACTGTCAACCAGTCCATTAGGAAAGGGAAGAACACACATGTGCATGCACATAAATACACACACACATATACTTATGTGCCAGTATTAGGAACAGTACCATCACACACACACTTATGTGCCAGTCTTAAGCACAGTGCCATCACACACACACACACTTATGTCAGTCTTAAGCACAGTACCATCACACAAACACTTACTGTATGTGCCAATCTTAAGCACAGTACCATCACACACACACACACATGCAATAGAGAAATGGTTTAATACAGAATGTAAAAAATCAAAAGAAAAAAGAGACTTGTTGTGGAATAGATACAGAAGACACAACAATGAGAGGGCATATAACACCTATAAACAGGCAAGAAATGATCACACAAGAATAAGGAGAGAAGCCCAAAGACAGTTTGAGGAAATCATCATAAATAAAAGTACAGTACAGTAAAACCTCACTAGAACGGACTAATTAGGGCCCAAGTCATTAAAAAAAAAAACGATTTTCCGAAAACAGCGACATGGGGATTTCCCCCTGCTAAGATATTTTCATACATGAAAAGAGTCACAGCCACAATCCTACTTCACTCCACCATTTCCTTCTAAATCGGGGCATTAACCCATTTGCCTCTTAACTTTTCTCAAATGCTATTATAAATAATTCATTGCATAACACAGTACAGTTTTTGTTAGGTTTATACTCGATAAAGGCCATTGTAACACTCACAGGAAGATAATTTTCATACATGAAGTGTCATAGCCACCATCTTGCTTCACCATGCCAGTTCCTTCTATCCCTATTGCTTCTTAGCTTTTCTAAACTGCCACTAAAAATAATTCGTTGCATTACACAGTATAATTTTAGCAAGGTTTAGACTCGATAAAGGCCATTTATAACACGCAAAGTAAGATATTATCGCTTATTAAAAGCATCATGGCCACCATCCTGCTTCACCTCCACCAGTTCATTTTGACTCGTGGTCGTTGTGCTACGTATTTGTGGGATGGTTTCTCGCCCTCAAATACGCAGGCTAAAGCGGGTCCCTATTCTAGACCGGGAGGTAACTCCTAAGAGTAGGACTGGACACAAAAACAAGAGAGTAAATATCACACATGTATTCTAGGTATAAAACACAGAACAACAGTATATCACAGATATTACAATGGGTTGGCTGG
The DNA here is from genome assembly GCA_018397915.1 of Birgus latro. Classification (NCBI taxonomy): domain Eukaryota; kingdom Metazoa; phylum Arthropoda; class Malacostraca; order Decapoda; family Coenobitidae; genus Birgus; species Birgus latro. The sequence continues at coordinate 6,723 of JAGKTI010027372.1, read as the reverse complement.
GGGCAAGTAAACACTGTACACAACTGCTATTCGTCACTTTACCTTCTTGTTCAAGTATGGTACTATCAACCCGACACTCGTGTTACATACAACACATTTATATCTTCAGACACAGGAATGATTTTGGTACAATTTCTAAAACCTGTATAGCACTGGACGGCGCTACATATATATATAAATTACGTTACATCTGTATTTCAGGTACCTGGCGGCTGGAAGTCTATCTCAGGTAGGGTTGTCCGTAAAGGTCATTAACAAGGGGAACTGTGGTATTTTGGTATGCCCAGATTAAACACATTGGGACAAAGGGCTGGTGAAAGTTTAACTGAACACAGGGGAGGGGGAATGTAAACACCAGCGCAAGGCACAAAGACACAAAAGGGGTATTTCTTGATTATCACAAAGACTGTCCAGGGCAGCGGGACTCTACCTTCGAATATAGATCAGGCCATGTTCTATCTATCGGCACGTCCAATCTTATTTGGGGTTCCTGGTCACTTCACTTTGAGGATGCACTGTCGGGAATCACTCGTAAGATACCTGTCGATGCACACTATAACTGAGTCTAAGGGTACACACACATATACATAGATAGTCCACTCACTTGGGTAACACTGGTGGGCCCAGGTCGATTCCTCCGTCAGGAGGGAAACAGGGGCGGAGTGGCGCGTTCCTGGGCAGGGCCCCACATGTGGCTGTGGGGCTAAGGGCTCGGCCCGAAGAGGGCTAGGAGCCGGGCCTGACGTCGGGTCTGGGAGCGCCTTCGGGAGACCTCGCCTACCGGTAGGTCGCGCCCTGGTGTGCGGGACAACTCCTGGGGCAACAGGGGACCCAGGGAACTGGAACCCGGGGCAGCTGGGTTGCGGCAACTGCTCGGGGGCGGCGGCGCCGTCAGGGACGCCTCACGGGAAGCTCGGGCCGGGGGAGTGGTGGACGGGGCCCGTCGTCGGCTGCGAGGTCTGCGGGGGCTCTGGGCCGGCAGCTGGTCACCCTGGTGGAGCTGTAGGGAACCAAGGTCTTGGGTAAGACCCTGCCACGCCTCGGGTGTAGGGTCCTCTCCGACTGCTGGTGCTACCGTGGGGGAGAAGCAGACTATGGCCGGCTCTGCCCCTGACCCGACGTGACTCGTGGCCAACGCCTAATGGGTACCGGGGAGGATAGTTTCCTGGCGGCTTGTGGCCTGCTCTGTACTGGGCCGGGCGTGACTCGTGGCCGACGCTTGAGTGACCGTGAGGGTAGCTGCCTGGCGACTTGTGGCCTGCACTGTGTCAGGCCTGGTTTCCTGGAGGCTTGTGGCCTGCACTGTATTAGGCCTGGCGTGACTCGTGGCCAACGCCGAGAGGGCACAGGGAGAGATGGTTTCCTGGCGGCTTGTGGCCTGCACTGTGTTGGGCCTGGTTTCCTTGCGGCTTGTGGCCTGCACTGTGTTAGGCCTGGCGTGACTCGTGGCCGACACCGAGAGGGCACAGGGAGAGATGGTTTCCTGGCGGCTTGTGGCCTGCACTGTGTTAGGCCTGGTTTCCTGGCGGCTTGTGGCCTGCACTGTGTTAGGCCTGGCGTGATTCGTGGCCGACGCCGAGGGGGCACAGAGAGAGATGGTTTCCTGGCGGCTTGTGGCCTGCACTGTGTTAGGCCTGGCGTGGCTCAGGGCTGACACCGAAGGGCGCAGGGAGAGATGGTTTCCTGGCGGCTTGTGGCCTGCACTGTGTTAGGCCTGGTTTCCTGGTGGCTTGTGGCCTGCACTGTGTTAGGCCTGGTTTCCTGGTGGCTTGTGGTCTGCACTGTGTTAGGCCTGGCATGGCCCGTGGCTGACGCCGAGAGGGCGCAGGGAGAGATGGTTTCCTGGCGGCTTGTGGCCTGCACTGTGTTAGGCCTGGCGCGACTTGTGGCCGACGCCTGAGTGGCCGAGGAGGTGAGCTCTGGGATGGCTATGGCCTGTGCCGATGAGCTTAGGTCACTAGCAGCTGAGGGACGGACTATGGCCGATCCTGCCTCATGCCCAGTACGGCTCGTGGCCGGTACCGCGGTGCCGCTCTGGGGGGAACGCCTACAGGAGACGGACGACTGCTGGCCAGTCCTGCCTGACCGACACGCGTCCATGTCGCGGCCCTGTGGCGGGGAAACAGCTGGGGAACAGACAATGGCCAATTCTGCCCCGTACCCGGTACGACAATGGCCGGTACCGCGGCGCTGTGTGGAGTTGTAAACTCCACCCCTTACCTGCAGAGCTGTGCTCCGGCCGGAGACAAGGTGCCGGCGACTGCTACCTTTCCAGGCCCTCACCTGGGAACAAGAGGGGCGCCGGGAAGTTGAACAGGTAGGCCGTTCCTGCTCCCAGCCGTGCTGCGCTGGCGGTAATCCCCCGGTGATCTGGGGGGGTTAGGGGAGCTGATGTCATCTGCCCCACTCGCCGTGTGGTTGGCAGCTCCAACCCCTAGCTCCTGTATTTCAGTGGTAATATCTCACGTGCCTCTTATTTTTTTCTTAAATTCCACTATAAATAATTTACTGCATGACACAGCAAAATTCAAGCAAGGTTTGGACACAATAAAACTCATAATAAAAAAAAAAAATGTTTTCTTATGTAACCATTCAGACTCGCTTGGCTCACCTGATAAAGGATCCTTCAGAGAAAATCCTTCACAATCATTTCCCATTATCTTCAGGGTCATCATCAAGGAACAATGAATCACTGTCCCAATTGTCTGTATATTTCACTTATCACTCGTCATCATCGAGCAGTATGGGACTTGGGGAAAATGACGTTAGGGGAAAATGATGTGAAGGAAAAATAGTTACGTCGCCAGCTCACCATGAACTGAAGCATGAACACACACACCGCTCGCCGTGTGATTAAAGCTTGATGTCTTAATATTAATGCAGACCCCTTTTCTAATTTTTGAGTATTCAGAAAGAACATTGTGGGTATAACTTAATTATAAACACTTTTCAAATACTGAACTGTACAATTTAGAATAATAGCTATGCTGCCAGCCCACCACCAACCAACGCACGAACACAAACCGCGCGGACAATATGACCACCCGCCATGAGGTTAGGCAGTCCAGAATGCTTCTAGCTTTTTCGGAGTTATCCTGATATATAAGAAATAATTCCGGTCGGCTCTCTGACTCTGAAAAAAGCGACTTTCGGTGTACTGAAGTCCGCTGTAGTGAGGTCATACTGTAAAACCTCGATATAACGGACTTCAGTAGACCGGAATTCACTTTTATCGGACTTGAGGAGCTATCAAACTAAATTCCTATATACTGGAAAAAGTCAGATAAGTCCAGAAGCAGTCCGGACTGCAAAACCACTTCAGCTATGTTCAGCACAATAAGAAAAATAAAAGACATGTTTATCAGTTTACGGTACAGTATTATTGTATATATTATACCATTTGATCAATGTAGTGAAGTTAAACACAGTACAGTACCGCAATGGTAGTCAAAACAATTTAAAAACCGTTCATACGATCCGGACTAATGTCTGATATATCGAAAAAAGTCCGGTTTAGCAGGGGAAAGTCCAGATGTCGCTTTTATCAGAATTTCACATTTTTCGGAAAGGCATGGGCCCCAATTAGTCCGTTATAGTGAGGTATTTTACAGCTACATCCGAAGCAAAACCAAAGTAAAAGATAAAACATAATCCATTATGGATGAGGGTTTCAGGTGAAAGATATTTGTGAAGCACTAAATAAGAATTTCCAATCAGTTTTTACAGAAGAAAATAATTTTGAGAGGGATGATATGGAAAATGCATGCCCACACATATTACCAGATATACAAATATCAGAAAAAGAAATACAGGAGGAGTTAAGTAAATTAGACAAAGGAAAAGCAAATGGTCCTGATGAAATTTCATGTTGGGTGCTACATGAATGTGCAAAGGAGTTAAGTACACTATTATCTTTAATATTCAAGGAATCCTTGGGTCAAGGTAAACTACCTGATATTTGGAAGAAAGCAAACATTGTTCCCTTATTCAAGAAAGGGAATAGACAAAATCCACTCAATTACCGACCAGTATCACTAACCAGTGTTGTACGCAAGATATTAGAAAAGCTGATAAGAAAAGTTTAGGTAAATCATCTAGAAGAACACAATATGATAACAGAAAGACAGTTTGTTTTTAGAAAGGGAAAATCATGTGTTACTAATCTACTGAGGTACTATGATTGAGTTGCAGAATCATTACAGATGAGAGAAGCTTGGGTGGACAGTATCTATCAGGATTTCAAAAAAGCATTTGACAGAGTACCGCAACAAAGACTTTTATGGAAACTATACCATCAAGGAGGAATCCGAGGCAAACTGTACTGTTGGATGCAAGATTTTCTCAAAAAGAAAGGGAAATGAGAACAGTACTAAGGGGAAATTACTCATCATGGAGGGAAGTGACTAGCGGAGTTCCACAGGGCTTAGTGCTGGCACCAATAATGTTTAAGTGTATATAAATGACACAGATAGTACCACTGTAAATGAAAGATATCAAATATGTTTGCTGATGATGCAAAAATACAAAGGAGAGTTACTAACACAGACTCTTGTAAAGAGCTACAAGAAGAATTAAATAAACTTCATGAATGGAGCAATACATGGCAAATGGAATTCAATGTGCACAAGTGTCATGTAATCAAGTTTGGTTAAAGTGGAAAAAAACCTGATAGGATTAAGTAAAACCCCACACATATCAGAAAGTGAGAAGGACCTAGGTGTGATTATCAATAACAGACTATCTCCGGCTGACCATATCAGTGAGAAGCTACGGAGCATGTATGCACAGCTTGCAAATATGAGGATAGCATTCACATACATAAATGAAGACATGCTGAGAAAGATAATAACATCATTCATCAGACCAACCCTGGAGTATGCATCAGTAGTCTGGAATCCTCATCTCAAAAAACACATAGACAAGATCGAAAAAGTTCAAAGGGCCACTACAAATCTAGGAGAGAAGGAAAAGAGAAGACGTGATTATGCCATAAATGCTTATCAGGGAAGGAGAAAATAAACATAAATGAATATATAACCTATGGGGAAGCATCAGCAAGAGGACGCTGCAAAAAACTGCATAAAAAGAGAGGCAATAAAGACGTAAGGAAATTTAGTTTCCCAAATAGCACAATTGATCAGTAGAATGCACTACCGAATGAAATAGTGTGTGCCAAAACAATTTATAAATTTAAGGATATGTATGATAAAAATGTTTTAAGACACGGGACAGTACAAGCTTGACTCATTCCTGTAAAGATACAATTAAGGTAAGAACAATTAGGTAAGAACACACACACACACACACACACACACACACACACACACACAGAAATTGAGAAAGTGGTACCGACGGAGGGAAGGCGAGACGAGAGTATAAAAAATGATGAAAAAAGTTTGAAAGTGGCGAACACAAACATTGATGGACTAATATCGGCAAGGTTAGAAGTCAATGATTTTATGAGGGTACACGAACCTGATGTTATGTGCTTTGTAGAGACTAGATTGAAAGAAGATATTGATATTCATATGGGAGGTGGGAAATACAAATTATGGAGAAGAGACAGAAACGAAAAAATGGGGCGAGGAGTGATGATAGCAGTGAAGGACAATATAAATGTAGATACTGTGGAAATGGCAGAGGGCAGGGTCGAAGCAATAAATATGAAATTAGAAACTGGGGAAAATGGTAAAAGAGATATGGCAGTGGTATATGTTCCCCCTAAGACGAGAGCATGGAATGACGATGAATACCAGGAGATGCTGTCAGACATGGTTAGTCATCTACAGAAAGTGATTGAGGGAAGCAACAATATAATCCTAATGGGTGACTTTAATTGTAAAGAGGTGAACTGGGAAGAATGGGACTCAGGAGGCAGCGAAGATTCGTGGGGCACTAAACTGTTAAATATAGCAATGAATAATGTGGTGACGCAGTGGGTTAGAGACACGATTCAGAGGTGATGACACACCAGCAAGATTAGATTTGCTACTATCCAAAGAACCTGATGTAATTGAATCGTTAAATTATCTGTGTCCTATAGGAAAAAGTGATCATGTGGTCACTGAGTTCCAGATGATAACAGGGAACGTGGTGCCAAGAGATGAGCTTTATAGGCAAGGAAGATACAACTTTGGGAAAACAAACTTTGCAGAATTGAGAAAATTTTTTGAAAATGCGGACTGGAGAAAATTCAGAGAAACAAGAGAGATACAGAGGAAGTGGGATATCTTTTTAGTCCTCTACAATTTGGGAGTGGAAAAATATGTGCCAAGAGTAAGTGGGAAAGAAAACAGGAAAAAGGTGTGGTTTAACAGAAGGTGTATGACAGCGAAAAAAGAGAGGGGCATGGCATGAAACAAATGGAGAAAGAGAGGTAATATCAGAGCAAAGGAAGAATATAAAAGAACTAGAAATGAATATACAAGAATACGTAGAGAGGAAGAAAGGAACTTTGAAAAAGGTATAATTGACAAATGTAAGGATGAACCCAAATTGTTTTATAGATTTGTTAATGGCAAATTGAAGCAAAGGGAAGGAATCACCAAACTGAAAGTAGAAGGAGAGGTCTACAAGGATGCAGTAATGCAAGATGAAGTAATGAAAAAATGTTTCCAATCGGTTTTCACTAAGGAAGGAGAGTTTGTGGAAGGAGAGGGAGTGATTAGAAATGTAGTGATAAAAGATATAAAAGTGGAAGTGCAGGAAATGTATAAATTACTG
>JAGKTI010027371.1:0-13281 GCA_018397915.1 Birgus latro | reverse complement strand
CACTCTCCGATGAAGAAAATCGTCTGCTCGTGATAGCAGAGTTCTCCCCCGAGCATGAGGGGGTTAAGAGGTTAAAGAGACGCCTGCTGGTTTGCTCTGGGAAAGGAAGCGTGGGGGCAGAGAACATGGGGGGATGAAGAACTCTGAACAGGAACCCGTCAATATCAAACTAGTTCACTTGTCGCCTCTTGTTTCAATACTTTTTGCTCTCTCTCTCTCTCTCTCTCTCTCTCTTTCCCCAAACGTCAAATATATACCAACCGGATCCATGTCCATAAATTGTTACGCATAATAAAAGCTTTGAAACTGTTAACCATTTTGAAATTAAAATGACAGGTGCTGTAGGACGCCCTTCATGTGGAACCGATATATCCAGGTGACCCCGCTGAACGATTATACAAGCGTCACTCAGCTCCCTCCACATCCCTCGAAAGGAAGGAAGGAAGGAAGGAAGGAAAGAATAATGAAGATACGGCGTCCGCAGGGGCAAAGTTCAAAGAGTCGGCGTTGATGGATACGGCGGTGGCAGAGTCGGCATCGATAGCGACGGCTTTGAGTCAACGTTGGCAAAATCGTCACTGGCATAGTTGACACGGAAAGAGCCGGTGTTAGCAGAGCCAAAGTTTAGAGCCGGGGTAGGCACGGTCGGCATTGATAGAGTTGGCGGGCTTGACCCTTCCAGGAAAGACGGAAATATCATCAGTGAGAGGTCCTTAAACTAGACATACCATGAAATTAAATGTCATACCTGATAGGAGGAGAGGGAAAACAAAGGTCAGAAGAAATATGAAATACAAGAAGAGCATGGACAGAAGAGATGAAGAGGACAGTAAAGAGAGAAAGACTGGAGACAAAAAGACCCTTTTAGTCGCCTTTTACGACAAGCAGGGATACTGGGGAAGTATTCTTTCCCCCCCTCCCCAGGGGGTTATCCCGCGAACTTCAGCATGCAGTCCACCGGGTTCGCGTTCACATGGGCCAGGGGCAACAACAACCACAGCTACTGCTATTACTATATTACTAGTACGACTAAGACGACGACGACGACGACGGTGACGATGACGACGACGTCTTTTTTATATCATTCTTGCTACCTCCAGACAATTTTCATCAAGCTAAGGGGAGTTTCTTGTTGTGTAGGGGTTAATGAAAATTATGGGCAGCCTCTTCAACCCAAGTCTCCAAAGCTGAGTAAAATCGTCAGGAGAAAGCAAGAATATACCACACGTACTGGTGTCAGAGTTATACCATCTATTTGTTCATTATTTATCAGAAAATGGGTGAAAATATGTAACCCCTTACATAAAAATCTGAACTCAGATATTAATAAAATATAATGTCTACGTAAAACTCCACAACTGAATAAAATCGGACTACAGAAAAAAAATAAAAAAATATATCATCGAAGAAGATATCGAAAAAAAAAAAAAACTAATGGCTAACATTATTAGTCTACTCTGCTAAATATCCTCACAGTTGCTCGTTCAGCGCTTGATGAAGTAATCGAGGGACTTTATTAGCGTTCTAACCTAATTTTACCAGGAGAGCTAACGTAGCATATACGGTACGCAGGTAATATAATATGCAGAGCTTAATTCAATTCACACTGAAACATGGACTCATTAACCCCTACACAACGATGAGGTACTTTCAATTTAATCAATACTACCTCCACACGATTTTATTCACCTTAGCTAAATCAAGATCGTACGGTAGTAGCATGGGAAAAAAAAATCTAGATGACGTTGCCAATCTGTACTTGTGATACATGTCAGAAGCTCTGCTCGAATTTTCGTTTTAGGGGAGCAATAATGATAAATTTATAAGCAGAAGTGTTTCATCAATGATACAAAATTTATTTAACGTTTTTCCAAAACAACTTTATAGCTGTGCAAACATAAAAGCAATCGCACCAACATTCAGGAGATATTAACTGGAAGTCAAAGATTAGGAAGTGGCAGAGGGCTGTCAAGGTGGGGGATAAAAAACACAAATTTGTGAATGTTTGTTTACCTTAGGAAATATTCGTGTTCTGCGTTGAGTAATGAGCATTTTAAGAAACAGTAACTTTAACATTTTTCAGCTGTTGCTGAACATAGGCAACAATGAACTGACAATTGAATTAGTTGGGTTGCACCGAGACCAAAGATGTGTTGCTAGCCGCAGGGCGCAGTGTTCATCACCACGACCACCACCACAACCACCAGGTCACTCGTCACAAGGGCTCTCTCTCTCTCTCCTTATCGCAGGACACGACTATTATGAGCGTTGTGCTCTGTCACCACCCTCGAGCTGAGTGAAAAGAATGTACACGGTACACGATACACTGGAAAATCCATATAAAACAGCTCATGGCTCCAGAAATTATCGCTCAGTTAACAGTGGAATGCGCCGAAGAACAATTGCCAGACACCAATTGCATATTCATCCAACAAGTTTATCTCAACTATCGCTATCAGTCTAATAATGAACAAGATGCGGCTATGAATGGCGCTGTATATAACTTACAAGCTATAATCACTGATTCGCGAATAAATCCAAGACGCTGCTGAAATCTGGCAATAATAACTGGTTGGTAACTTAACGTCACGCTGTGTCGGCAGTTCCTCCCTCACAGTTACTGTGGGGTCCTACCACTAACCGTGCTAGTCTCAGAACACTGCACATAACGCCACTCCAGCAAAGGCCACAGTTTTTCCCACTTCAGCACAGCATCTGAGATCATGCTGACGTCTGTGTCGACCTCTGAGCCTTGGTGACGGCGCATGAGTCTTCTGTAGATAAAGAAGTATAAAGAAATAGTGCTCGTGAGTGAATAACAGCACAATGTGAATAACTCTAGTGTATAACCTGAATAACATCACAGGATAAGGTGCTCTACGTGGTGCAACATAGTCAAGCAGAAGACCTGGTGAAGCTGAAGGATAAACGACCCAGGATAACGAGATCTAGGTGGTTCAGTACAGCCGAGAGGAAGGCCTGGTGACGAAGGATAACGTTAAACAGCACAAACATCCAAGCATAGTGGCGATGGAGACAGACAGACAACGAAGACCCAGGTTAATGGTGACGAGATGCTTCTGCCTCACGCTGCGGCAGGGGGTCATCATCATAGCGGCACTGGAACTAGTAAGTAGCGAGGGAAATAGCAAGCAATTAGAACGTAAGGATTTTATGGGGTTGGAGCTCAGTGTTAAGGGAAACATGAAGTTAGAACCGCAGTTTAAGGGGAAATATGAGGAAATTAGAACAGCAGTGACAGGAAAAATTGAAAATAAAAATAATAGTGACGGGGGAAATGGGGGAAGGCAGAACAGCTGTGATAGAATTACGACGAAGTTGGAATAGCGGTGACGAGAAAAATTGGAGTTAAAATGGCAGTGAAATGGGGAAGCCAGAATTGCCGTGACAGGATTAATAGGAAGTTGGAATAGCAGTGACGAGGAAAATGGGAGTTGGAATAGCGGTGACGAGGAAAATGAGTTAGAATAGCAGTGATGAGAAAAATGGAGGTTAGAATAACAGTAACTTGGAAAATGGGAATTAAAATTAGCAGTGACGGGGAAAATGGGAAAGAGCAGAATCAAATAGGGATATATAGGGCAGTCTGGCTATGAATAACGGGAAATATGAGGAAGTTAGAACAGTAGTGAGGGAAGAAAAATAATATGAGGAAGAGCAGCAGTGACCAAGGAAATATGAGGTAAAACCGTAGCGACCACTCTCTCAAGACTGGTTCTAGATATTCGTGTCTGAGATCTGAAACTTCTACTGATCATCTGCACAAAACTTGAGCCTGCAGTGGGAATTAGGAAGGTTTAGAATAGCAGTAATATTGGCCTAAAATTGTATTTCTCCATCACCATCAATCTTTCCCATCCATCATTCGATCCTCTTTTGCTCCAACATAAGCGTTAATCTACACAAAATCGCCAAAAAATTAAGCTAAGACATTAAACTGCCAAATATTGGTGTAAAGAATCTATAATATTCGTTGATAAATGGAAAGAAAGTTAGACCTAATTAGGCCTTAAAGTAGCACACTTAAAGGTTGGGTGTGTGAGGGAGAAGAGGATGGGGACGTCGATTAAGTGGCGCGGAAGGCGCGCGTTCTCTCGTGCGCCCGTGCGTGTGTGTGTGTGTGTGTGTGATTACAGCAACCACACACACACACACACACACACACACACACACACACAGTCCCCTATACGTCCCCGCACCATGAAGTTAAAACAGTATTTTTCCTTTCAGATTACCTTCATCTNGGGCGAGGGAGGGGCGCGGAGGGCGCGGGCGCTCGCGCGCGCGCGCGCGTGTGTGTGTGTGTATAGCAAACACACACACACACACACACACACACACAGTCCCCTATACGTCCCCGCACCATGAAGTTAAAACAGTATTTTTCCTTTCAGATTACCTTCATCTCTCTGATCACCTACAACGGTACAATGCTAGCGCGTACCATACACACAAGTAAGTACATTGGAGTTTATCAAACACGTTCGCTTCCATCACCAATTATCATTCTTTCACCTTAGACCAGATTTTTGTCAGTGTCAGCCAATATCATTCCTTTACCCTGACTGAACCCAGAGATTTTCTCTAAATCCACGTCAGCTTTTTAAATGTGTTCACTTTCATCACCGACTAGTTTTCTTTTTCTTAATTGGTCTCAGGTTTTGTTGTTTTTTTTGTAGTTAATTTCTGGTGGTTCAGTGGCATTAGGACGATAGGGTACTACAGTTCTAATAGTTCTTCGTGATCAACACCATATTATAGGGCTACTACTGAAACTCGGCAGTCAGGAAATATATAATTTTTTGGCCCCCCCCCCAAAAAAATGGCTGTCTTGCTACTTCCACACGATTTTATTCCGTATAGATGAGACGTAGATGTCAGGTATCTCTGGACCATGGATATCAGTAGGTCATCTTATTCCTAACTTGTCAACTATCATCACTTATTTGTTGATTTTAACTACGTTCAGGCTATTTTTCATTTATTTATAGCTCTGGAGAGACTTTTCAACGGCGGGGTGGGGGCATTTACAATCATCGTATACGCCTTCGGAGATAAAATGAAGGGAACTAAAAGCGACAGTTTCCGAGTCCACTAAACATCTTTTATTGGTATATTCTTAGTTGCAGACGATTTTCTTCAGCTAGGGAGGAACCCATTGTAATGATGGGGTAAATGGAAGCTAAACCTCACTTCCAAGGCCAGTTTTCTCGACGGGTAAGGAAACTCCCAAACACCTATACCCTAGCGATTTATTTTTGGATATGGCTAGTTAACAACCTTTTTTAAGCTATTTATGTAATGTTTGAAGTAAGGCGAAATAAGCTAAATAAATCGTTGAGGAAAAGGTATTAGGGAGCTTCCTTAACCGACTAAAATACGGGCCCAAGTCTCTCCCAAGCTAAATAAAATCGTCTGGATAGCAGTAATTAAATACGTAGTCGGACTGAAGGTGTTAAACGTAGGTATCTACATTTATGTGAATCTCTCTCTTACCCTCCAGACACCAATGACAAGGAGCATGGCGACGCCAAAGTGTATAATTGTATCTAGGAGGGCGAGGATGATCATTATACTGTGATTTATATCTGTATTAAGTTGGCTGTATTCAAGAGAAAAATGGATAGATATAGACAGATGGGGGGAGCAGTTAGTTATCAGTCTAAAGGCCTGTTGTACCCTTCTGTACACACACACACATATACACACACACACTGAAGGGAATGAGCAGATGCACTCCCACACATTTTTTCAAACTATGCAGCACCTGATTTTCTTTTCCCCTTCTACAGGAGAGGCGGCACCTGGTGTATGCATGGATCTACACAAGGCTAGTGGTCCTTGGCACTGACATCTTCACCATGCTCATCGCCTCCGCCATCCACATCAACTGGCCTTACGTAGTCTTCGCCCTCATCCTCATACCCATCTACATCTGTTTCCTCATTGTCACCCGCTCCTATGCCTTAGAGGTGAGTCGACCCCTCCCCCTCCCGTTTTTTTTTTTTCTACTGTGATGCATAAATGAGTCGATCCCCCCCCCTTTTTTTTTTTACTATACTGCAGAAGTGAGTTGATCTCTTCCTTTGTATATTGCAAAAGCAAGTTGATTATGGCATCTGGCAATAGATAGATAGATAGAAGTTCATCCTTTTTTTAAACCATAATTCAGAAATGTGTCAATCCCTTCCTTTGTAGCTAAATTGAAGAACCAATTCCATCCCTTCTTTTTTTTTTTACAAGCTATATTGCAGAAGAATCAATCCTTTCAATTTTTTTTTTTAATATACCGTAGGCTGTTCCAGAAGTGAGTCAATCCTTTTTTTTTTTGGGGGGGGGGTATTGCAGAAGTGAGTTGATCCCTCCCTTTTTTTTTTTTTTTTTTCAGTGTTGCAGAAGTGTTTTTTCTTTTTTTTTTTTTTTTTTTTTTTTTTTTTGTTGAAATTTAATATTTTTTTTTTTTTTATTGTACTGCAGAAGTGAGTCAGTCCTTTCATGTTTTTTTAACAATAGTGCATAAGTGAGTCAATCTTTTTTTTTTTTTTACCAGTATATTGCTAAAGTGAGTTGATGCCTTTCTTTTTTTCACTATACTGTATTGCAGAAGTGGGCCAATCTTTTTTTTTTTTTTTTTACTATATTGCAGGTATCTTTTTTTTAAATATTGTTGAAGTTAGTCGATCCCCCCCCTTTACTTTTATTAGACTGTATTGTAGATGCAAATCAATCCCTAATTATTATATTGCAGAAGAGAGTGAATCTCTTCCTTTCTTTACTATACTGCAGAAGTGATTTGATCCCTTCCTCGTTTTACCATATTGCAGAAGTGAGTCACCCTCTTCCTTATTTTACTATATTATTACTCTGACTTGGACCAAGAGTCATCTCATTGAATGTTGAGTTATAAGAACCAAAATTGTCAACTCATTGATTGTCATTATAAGAACAAATTAACACAAATGTGATGCTTGTCACGAAGAGCTATGGAATGGATGTAGAGCCGTAGTATTGTCTTTCTGCTACTGAGCTGCAAGAAGTAAGCCACAAAAGGATGAAAACCTTGGCGAACTTCAGGTAAAATCAGCAGCTTATTTTTGCTGCAATGAGACGATTATAATGCTAGGAAAGGCCTTTCATACTGAAGGGGTTTCTTAGGGCTACATCTAACCCATTCAGTTCAAAAAGTCTGTCCTAAGCAGAAGAGAATTGTCAGGAGGGGGCAAGAGTAAAGTAAAAACATCCTGAGGGTGTAAATTAAAAACATCCTGAGGCTCTTGTAAGTTCCTTGAATTCAGCAATTTATGCTTTATATACCTGCTTCCACACAATTTTGTATAGCTTTATGGTGGAAAGGGATATCTCTTGCAGTAAAGTTAATCAGGCAATGTATTTTTCGTTTAGCCTATACTAGCTTCCACCAGACTATTTTATGTGGCTTTAGGGTAGACCACTTCTATATTACTAATGCAAACTGTGTTGGTAATAAAATGCCATAAATAACATACATAAGAATGTTGAGTGTATGAGGCAAATATAAATCACTAAGGAAGAGGCATTATGATGCCTCCTATGCCACTCATGAACCCTTCCTTTCACAGCTGAAAGCGAGGGATAAGCTGGAGCCCATTGGAGGAACAACAAGCCACCACGACATCGGTCAGAATGATGTGACCTGAGCTGACTTAAGCTTACCTAACCTGACCTCCCGTGACTCCAACTGACACCCAGCAAACTTCCAACAGCTACATTTCATACACCTTTATTGGCAAGAAATTTTTCTGTGGTTCATTGGTAGAAAAAGATGCAATAATACAATCATCCTTTCCATAGTACTTCTTTGTGAATAGTATCATTGGCTGAAGTTTGTCCACCTTGGCAAGAGATTTTGCCATAGTTCAATGGAAGAATAAGAATGCTACAGCTCTACACCCATTCTGTAACACTTTTTCTTGATTATCATCATATTTTAGTTTTATCCCTTTCAGTTCGATAATGACGTAGTTTATATTCTCTTCTTGCGATGTCCATATTTGTTTCAGCTTCAAGAATTAAGACAGGTGTAAGAGCCTTCATTAACCCTTTCATTATGATATTCTTTCTAAGTTGAATAATACTGTACGAAAACATCAAAAAATATACAAAGCTATGCACTTTTTTTGCTCTACATCCTTTTACACAGCATTTTGTTGTCACTAGCAATATATTCTTGTGGTAATCTCTTGTTACAGCTCTGCACTCAAGAATGCAAGACTGCAGTTTTAGGTCAGGTTAGTGTAAAAGTAAGTACAATATGCTACTGTAGTAAAGGGGTGATTCTTTAGTCACTGCTCACTTTTAGGCCAAGTATAAGTGGATAGAGTATAGGCGAGGAATGTAAAGCCACCATACCATTATGTTGCTTTTCTTATATTCCTACATCTTTTCTCATACCAGCTTAATGCCACCAACACCAAGATATTGTGCTGAAGGGGTTAAGGTGTAGTATGGAAGAATAATCACAGCTCAATTCTCTTTTCTGCCCACCTTGTTGATATTTCTATATAAGCACTTAAGATCTGTTGTTATGCTTACAGATGTTTATTAAAGATTTTTTTTTTATTGTAAGTTATGAGCATTTTTTTATTTATTGGAAGTTATAAGCATTTTTCCCCCCTATAATTTGTTTTAAATATTTCAAAAGACAGTGATATAATATATGAAAGCATCTGTTGCCCACCACACTAGGCATTCTTGATAGCTGTCTTGCTTTTGTGATTTTATGTTACTCTGTCTCAAATCCCCATACCCTATGAATAACGTACAGTATAGTCATTTTTACTCACCAGTATCCCTAACCTCTTTTAGCTCGGATGACAGCCACGTGTAGTCAGACTAGAGGACTCATTTGACTAGTAACTAAGGGAACTCCTACCTCATAACAAGGGCTCATCGAAATTAATTCAACCACAACGTAGTATCCAAGTTGTGAGAATGGCCAAGTCAAGCTCAGTCACATGAAATCAGACTAGCTGTAAACAGGGTTTGAATGATGATTAACAAAACCTTGTAATACTGAGCACCTATTTTGTATAACTAAGCTAAATCAGCTGTGAACTCATCAAGTACCCTAAAAGGTATTTGGCT
The DNA here is from genome assembly GCA_018397915.1 of Birgus latro. Taxonomy (NCBI): domain Eukaryota; kingdom Metazoa; phylum Arthropoda; class Malacostraca; order Decapoda; family Coenobitidae; genus Birgus; species Birgus latro. The sequence continues at coordinate 4,137 of JAGKTI010027371.1, read as the reverse complement.
ATGACAGTTAACATGTCCAGTCACATGAAGTATTATCCTTCTTGCTAATGTAAGGCAATTTTATTGGTGGGGGGGGGGAATAAGGCCTCCAGTTTGAACAGTCTCCTTCCTATAAGCTGAATAAAATCATCTGAAGGTTACAACAATGAATGATAATGCATCATGGTGCTGATTAAGAGAATACAGGTATTTCTGTAATGCAATATTGAACTTAAAAAGGGAGAGAACCCCAACAAAGGCTAAAGAACATAATGAAACATTACTTTAACGTGAACTACTGACGATAAATGATTTGACAACGTGCCACCAAAATTACAGGTACAGGGGAAAGCAGTATCACAGTGTAGGACGTTGTGTGGCCAGCTGTCACAGGCAGATGGAGATAAGCTTCTGTTGACCTTGTGGCTTTTAGGAGTGGCTGTCTGGCCTGCCCTGACTTAGCAACTTGTAGCAGGAAAATAATAGTAAACAAGAGGAAATAATAATAATATGAATTTGATGACGAATATTAATAAATAATAATAATAATGGTATGGATAAAGTTCCTGCTATAAAGCAACTTTGACATTCTTTTATCAATTAGGTACTAGGCAAATTAGAGAAAGCCTGCCTATCGATATTCCTTTGAAACCTTTATTTCGGAATTGACACGTTTCTCAAATTTTAAGGACCACTTGTGTGAAAAAAGCTGCAACATTTGAGGGCATATCCAAGATATATCCTTGGGGCTCCATCTCAGTAGTCTTTATACAAGTCTACACCATCTCAGTGTATTCCATTTTACCATAGCCACTCACTTATTCCACATTCTTCTTATAGCTCTTTCTTCCTGCCCATCGCACCCATATATATCCCTATTACGTACACCTTTCCTCCTCCCCAGGCCTCCAGCCATTGTAAGAAAAGTAATTTCTACAGCTTACAAGCTGGTCAGTTCTGTCACTCACTGCCCAGGTTTCATTCCCATACGAGTATTGGCAATACAATACTTTCGTGGAGGCCTCTCAACCTCCATATTAACCTTACAGCTATTCAAAATATAACCAAATTCTCTTCAAATACCCTTCTCCTTTAAAATGATATTTCCATAACCTTACCAGCCATGCCAGAACACAACTTCAAGACATTTAAAACTATCATTTCCTGTACACCAAGAAACCATTTACTATGCTGGATGGTAACCATATAACCAAATTTTGGCACCTGGTGGTTTAGTGGGTAATTACGGTGCCCCAAACGGATTGAGCCAGTGAAGGTTTATATCCAAGGGATGGTTGGGGTTTATTGCTCACGTAGTGCCATTCAGGAATGAGTGAGGCTGGTCACTCTCATCTTAAATGTCAGGACCAACTTGCCTAGCCCCGGGCTCCTACGACACAGGATTGGATAATGAATGAATGAAAAAAATCTCCTCAAGCACTTCCCTTCTTATCTGGACCTAGCAAATCACCTAACTTGCACTTTCTGGCAAAATCTAGTTACAGGTATATTCTTTCCTTTTAAAAGCTTTTTTTGCATGTGCTAATTCTATCAAACAGAAATGTCAGCACAGTGGCAGGTGCAAAGACTCCATTAAATACCACTTAACTTCCAGTTCTGTACCTGCTGTTCTCACTCCCTATCTTATACCTACATCAATGCTAAGAAGATCACAGCTTCTTTTCCAAATACACAACTGGTACTACAGTACCCCCAAAATGATTTTGTTGCAGCTCACTCCTACACTATGTATCCTTAACATTCTATAGTCTTTCCCAAACCACCCTATCATATGTCTTCTGCATCCATAAATGCAACAGAAAGCATTCCTATTATCTACATGCTTTCCAGTAGTCCTCATTGAAAACATCAGGTCTATTCATCCTCTACCTATTCTAAATCCAGTGTTTCTCTCACAATCTGGTATACTACACACAAACACAAAGACCTATGAAACACCTTTCCTGGTATGCTCAATAACCTAATAGCTTTGTGATTCTTACACCTTTCCTTACTCCATTACCCTTTAAACAATGAAAACTATGACTGCTTTCCTTCAGTCTTCTGGCACTTTACCTGTATCTCATAACATTCTGCCCTCAGTGGACTCTGATGACAACCTCATCACTATCGTACTTTGACATTCCCCACTAATGCTGCTCCTGGTGCCCTATGTAGCTTCAGCTTATATACTGCTCTAGTATTTCTAGCACATTACCAACCACACACAAATTTTTCTCTCCCCACCACCACCACTCTACATTCAAACCACTTAGCTTTATTTTCATTGTCTCATAGTACTTACATCCTTCTTAAACCCATCACTTATCTTTCATACTCATCTTTCACTCACTTCCTGGCTTCATTTATCATCTGTTACTCAATGTAGCACTGCTTTGGGTGTCTGCCCTTTCCTCTCTTCCATCCTTTCTCTTCTGTCTTTCTTTCCTTCATTCTTTTCTCTGCCTTCTGCCTATGGTTGACTTTACACTCCCTCTTCTGTCTTTCATGCCTTCATTCTTTCTTATTCCTTCTGCCTATGGGTGACTCTACACTGAGTGACAAGCCAAATGGTTTCCTGTACACCAGGAGACCATTTACTATGCTGGGTGGTAACCATATGACCAAATCATGGCACCTGATAGGGTAGCGGGTAATTAAGGTGCTCCAATCAGATTCAGCCTGTGTAGGTTTATATCCGTGGGGTGGTTGGGGTTTACTTCTCATATAATGCCACTCAGGCTAGTCATCTTAAATGTCAGGACTAACTTGCCTAGCCACGGGTTCCTAGGTTTCTCACGGGGCGATGTAGGATTGGATGATGGATGGATGGTTTTACTGTTTCATCTCTTATATTCGTCCTCCCTTGCTCTCACCACTCTAGGTACTGTACATTTCTCATGCAGCATTTTCCATGATTTTTTTTCTCCTTTAAGACTAAACTTATGTCACTGTTAAACCAAGCATTACTTTTTGCCTCTTTCTCTAATTTTCTTACCACATGCTGTTTCAACAGTTTAACTCATACCTTTTTGCACATGTTTCCACATGAACCTTTCTCTTCATTTACATCCACTCTCATGCTGCTTTTTGTCTCATCACCTTAAATTTTTCAGGAATTTTTCTCCAGTTTCTCAAGGCCCATTCTTCCAGTACTGTTTCTTACCATCTTTCATACTTCCATAAATTTCTAATTCAAGTCTTGGCCAATACGGCAAAGTGATCTGAACCTGTTAATGCTGTAATACACTAATAGATTTTCCAACTTATGATATTTACATCTGGGATTACATTTGTAACTGCAGTCTGATCATTTTAATTTTCCTACCTGCCAAGTATATACTGTATAACTGTGACTCAATTACTACCCAAAATGAGAATGTACTAAAAAAACTGTTCTTTCTTCACACACTTCCTTCACAGCAATCCTTATTATTTTCTACTTCATCCATCTTATAAACATTAAATGCTAAAAGTATCACTAAGCTTTACCTAACACTTGTGCCTCTACACCTATAAAAGAGATAGCTGCTCTTAAAACTTCCTATTACTCCATACATTACACTCCATAAACCTCCCTTTTTACCCACAATACTAATCCTTCTCCAAATCCATATATGAAACATGGAATACATACAACTGCACCTCCTAAGGAATTAATTCTCAGCTAATATTGTGAATATATGAGCCTGTCCTTTCTAAACCCACCCTGCTCAGTATCTTCTATTTATCTCAGCCTATGCTTTGAACTAGCAAGTGGAAGTACATAATGAACATTTTTAAAACACAGTACTGATTTTAATAAGACAGGTCAAAAATAATGTCAACCAGAATTAATTTTTGTTCTTATTGCACTAAAGGCGGCTCCTAATGGACCACCAGCTTAATAAGCAAACTCTGCAAAGCTTTTTGTTCAACAAAAGTTTCCCTCACTTCATGCAAAATGCCCTCTTCAGAATGGTAAAATATTGAACCAGTAACTGGTGGAAACAGTCAGAAATTTCTGTGATGAGATTGGAGGCACGTAAATTTACACACAACAGTGTGACTTATGACTCGAGCGATGCTGATGCATTAATAGCCCCAGTCTATCTACCAGTACTGTAGGAGCCATATTTAAAAAAATAAAATAAAATAAAAATAAACTGAAAACCAGAA
>JAGKTI010027370.1:0-13281 GCA_018397915.1 Birgus latro | reverse complement strand
ACACACACTACCTAACTCATCTTCAATTCCTTCAAGTTCCTGCTAGCTCCTGAACACCTCTGGAGCAAGTGAGTTATCCATATTTTGTTGATTTGTATATTGACCTGTTTCTACATTTCTATATTTTTTTTCACAAATAAGTATTGTTTTTTACATACAGTATACACATATGAGATGGAAGAAAGTTCAGCTTCAGTATCAGTACCTAGCAAAAAGACTAGTGGTCATATCGAGTTTCTGAGAGCACTGTCAAAGAGATTATGATATTTCACATGTATAATTTGAGTTAAAAAATAATAATAGTAATAAGACCTAACGAGCGAAAATATATAAGTATTCGTGAGGCAGGGAAATTGAGCGTTTTTATCTCACTTGCGGGCGAAGAAGGTTATTCTGTCTTTGTCGTCCATTTACTCCAAAATTATAGAACCTATCGATTTCCTGTAAGAACCATGATAAAGATCAGTGAATTCTACTTATGTACAGGTCATAACTTTGTAATTTCTCTAAAGAAAAGTTGTTACTTGGGCGGTTATTGTGCGCACATAACGAAAGTGCACCACGGCCACGAGTACCCTGTAGTTTTTTGCGATTTACCCGGAAACTATGAGGCGTATCAAAACAAAAATGTATCAGGAGGAAGCTTATGAAATTCTACATAAGATTATGTAATAAAAACATTAGGTGTGCAAGAAAACTTCTGCAGTATACCTCCCTGAACAAAAATCTTTTTTTTTTTTTACAAAAATGGCTTTTAGTTTCTGCCTATTTTCTCGAAAACTACAAATCGCATCACAACCGGACACATCTCATTAGAAAGCCAATGAAATTCTCTATCAAAACTTATAATAACATTTTTTTGTATGATGGAAAACATTCGAACGACGATGTTGGGAAGTGAAATCAGCGTTCCGAAATGTTTATTCACGGCGGCTTAATGTACTGTACTTTTATTCGTATTTTTCTGGTTTTTCTTTTGGCTTATCAGCTAGAACAAACATCGGCGAATAAGATGATGTGGGCTTCAGGGCAATATTTAGAGGTTTGGGTGGCGAAAATAAGGCAAGAATGCGTGTAATTTGCATTGCATGTGTTGCCTGGCGCAAGTAAAATCGTGAGCCGTGAAACTTAATAAAAGTTACAGTGCGCGAAAGGGTTGATACAGAAAACTTTAGCCAGAAACTCAGTGCTAGGAAAAATTCAGTCCACCAAACAAATGTCATGTAAAAGAATATCAGTCAAAAGGAAGCTGAATCCAAGTTCCATTTCTTAAAAAATGCTGTGACGCTGTTGTTGAAACACTGGTGGCTGTAAGCAGGGATAAAGATATACCGATACAAGGAAAAACTGCGCTTGAGTTGACCATATGTTTACAGTTTACTGGTACATGAGAGAATGAAATTACTGTACTAGTAAGAGTGTGTTAATAGATGTGTGTTGAATGCCCATCGTAAAGGGAGAGAGAAGTAGATATGGTGTACAGAAGGCAGTGTTAAGTATCAGAGTGGTAATAGAGAATTGGAATATTTTTGGTATTTTTTATATGGGGTAGTGAATTCCCCAAGCTAGACCTTGATAGATCAGATAGCCCCGCTAGTTGACGGGAGAGCGCTATCTCCCAGCAGGGAAGCTACCTGGGTGGGTGCGAACTCTTGACCCTTTGGTCTCGAGTCAGGTGTTCTACCACTGAGCCACTCTGACCCCCAGTAGAGAGAGAGAGTGGTATAACATTCTAGTCAAGAAAGAGAGAATGAAGGGAGTCAGTGATGGGAGGGGACCTGTTGAATATCAGAGCTTTCAAATTCCCTTTATTTAATACCTATCATTGGTTTTCCTCTGGTGAATTCAAAGTGTGTTCATTGATTGGGAAACTATTAGAACCATGTAGAAAGTCCCCCACAAGAAAAGTATACCATACTCCACATAGGGCAAATTAGGTCTGTTACAGAACCATCTGTGTCTAGCAAAGATTAAGTACTCGTATTTTGGTGATGTGTATAGTGCTTCTTTTCAGATGCAGTAATGTTCTTGAATATTCTGTAAATATTAATACCATTGTTTATCTCTTATCTAACCAGATCTGACTTAGAGCTGCAGCTGAAATGTTTCCACCATGAGGATCGTCAGATGAACACCAATTGGCCAGCAAGTGTGCAGGTATCGGTCAATGCCACACCACTCAGCATTGACCGTGGTGAACAGAAAACCTCACACAAGCCGCTCTACATCAAGGCTGTGTGTCAGCCTGGACGCAACACGATACAGATCACTGTCACTGCCTGTTGTTGTGTGAGTAGAGACTGGGTTCATTAGCTTGTATCTTCATGTACTGTACTACAGTTTGTACTCTGTTTTTGGACTGGTGTACCATCATCTTTCTTTTTTCACTTTCCTGGTTTTGGTTATTCGTGGATGAGTTAACCATCACCAAAATAACTAGTATAAGGTGTATCTGGGATGTTTTAAGAAAATGGTATTAAATACAGTAGAACCTCAATTATCTGGGAGCCACAGGGAATTCAAAATGCCGGAAAATCGATTTTTCTGGAAAATTGAATAACACCCATTTCCTGTTGTCTTACACCAGTGATTCTCAAACTAGAGGAATTTTGATGGGTCACAGGGACATAAAATAGGCCTAATGCTTTCAGTGTATAGTCGACCCTCGAGTCAACGGACTAATAAGGGGGGACGAGTGTCCGTTGCTTGAAAAAGTCCTCTGGTTGAAAATTAAGGGAAAAATAGCCTAAAACTCGAAAAATAGCAAAAGAAGTACGATGGTATTGAAGACAAGGTGCAGTGACGCTATCACAGACTAGTTTATCTCACAATACCCCATTTTCTGTGGACCCATTATATTACGACTTGTCCACTACAGTACAGTACTGTGTTACAGTTTTTTTTTTTTGTTCAGCTACAATATCATATATTTTTGTACCTGTAAAGAGAAATACTGTATGTAGTTAGAAATGAAAAAAAAGATGTACACTCACGATCACTAATTTCTGCCTAGGGGCACCCCTTTCCTTCCCCTGTATACCCAGGGAATAGGAGGGGGGGGGGGAGGACAAAATGAGCTCCACCCGCCTCTCCCAACCCTCCTCCATACCCCTACCATCCCCCACCCCACCCGTCTTTCTTAACTGGCTGTTACATCTCAAGCTGATTTCAAGCTTAACACTCTTGGTTCCACTGCTAATATAAACACAAACACTAGGATATGTTAAAAGTACAGGATATAACTATCAACACTTCAGCACGAAATTAATGCATTATGACGTTGACAGTAAAACAAAAACATTAACAACGGCCACCTCAGGCCTCACGTGTTGGGTGCACTGCTTTGGACACACACACACACACACACACACACACACACACAAACAAACAAAAACACACACACACACACACACACTGGCTCGATCGGTAGAGAGCTGGCTTGCGGTCCTAGTGGACCCAGGTTCAAATCCTCACTGGGGCAGGGAACAGTTTAAGGATTTGAAGTTCTTTAAATCAANGACACACACACACACACACACACACACACAAACACACACACACACACACACACACACACACACACACACACACACACTGGCTCGATCGGTAGAGAGCTGGCTTGCGGTCCTAGTGGACCCAGGTTCAAATCCTCACTGGGGCAGGGAACAGTTTAAGGATTTGAAGTTCTTTAAAATCAAGCTTTACTGATCTACCAGAAGACCCCCGACATGTCGTAAAAATACCCCCGCTAATACCAATACACCAGTTCTGTATGAGACAGCCCTAGCATGTATTCGATATGGACGGTGGGTGTTAGCGCCGAAGTGGTGACATGTACAGGTTTATGGTATGTAGGAGGACTGCTGGACCTTGATAGCAGGCTGTGAAGCCTATGCCCAGAGTCAAACACATAAACACACACACACACACACACACACAGACATGTACTCACGCAAGCACCCAACATATGAGGCCTGGCATTGCTGTTGTTAGCGTTTTTGTTTTACTGTCATTATAATGCATTAATTTCTTGTGGATGTGGAAGGTGTGCAGATTGGCGTGGGAGGAAGGTAGAGTCCTGGAGGATTGGAAGTCAGGTATAATTATTCCTCTGTACAAAGGAAAAGGGGAAAAAGAAGTGTGTGGTAATCATAGGGGCTTATGCCTTCTTAGTGTAATAGGAAAAGTATATGGTTGGATACTTATTGACAGAGAGAAATAACAGGAATTAGTTGGAGAAGAACAGGGAGGTTTTAGGAAGGGAAGAGGTTGTGTAGACCAGATATTCATTCTCAGATCTTTAGTGGAAAAGTTTCTAGAGAAGGGAAAGAAGTTGTATGCAGCCTTCATGGATTTGGAGAAAGCATATGACAGGGTGGATAGACAAGAGTTGTGGAAAGTATTAAGAATATATGGAGTGGATGGGAAGTTGTTGAAGGCAGTGAAGAGCATGTATGAGGGTTAGCAGGCTGCAGTGTGTGTGGATGGCAAACTGAGTGAATCTTTCCATTTGAAGGTTGGATTGAAACAAGGATGTGTCATGTCACAGATAACATAAACACTGGATTGGACACTTCCCAGAATCGCAGTCCCATCGCTGCAGTCATGGTCCCAGAGCAGAATAGCATTGTCATCCCCCATCCCTATGTGATCTGAGGATGAATCGACCATTATGGTTGAAAATCCCACTGAGCGCAGCTCTCTTCTGATCAGTATGCTCCCTCCCACTGGCTGGCCTCTGACATCCTCCATTCCTCCCCCACTGAGTGAGCAGCTCTCAATCCAGGAGCCAATCACCTTGCTTTTATGATCAGCAGATCAATCAGAGTGTTCCATCCATGCACTATTAAGAATGTTTACAATCTACATTCAGTTTGGCAGCTAAGCTTACAGTAGTGAATGTATCTTCCAGTGTTTTTACTAATATTTACTGACTTAACGACAATAATAGGCATTAAGAGTGGCAACAACAGTGTGTCTTTACATGAGGAAGATTAGGAGATAGGAGTTGTGGTATCAGAAACTTTCCGACGTAGGAAAAATAGCGAGGAATGTCTGAATAAGAAGGGAAAGTCGATAAAGTGAAGGTATGTAATTCTGTAAGGCATTCGTCAGTCATGACACTGGGGAAAATGTCTCACAGCGTAAAATAGGACCTGAATGTAATAATGGATGCTTTGAGAAGCTGACAAGGCCTGTAATTGAGGCAGAGGTAGAAAATTGCTTGGGTCTTGCTGACTAAAATAACTGGCATACTGTACCGGCAATCACCCAGTAACCAAATACTGTACCAGTACACCTGCAAAGTCCCAGACAGTGATACAATCAAGTATAATAATAATTATAATAATAATGAGTCACGTGTGTGTAAGAAAGCCTCCTTGAGTATCTGTGGTCTAGGTGAGAAGCATGTTAGGCTGGTAACTGAAGGCACAATGTGTTCATGGTCATATTAATAGTTTGCCTACACTTTCATCGCCACTGCCCTAATCAGCGAAGACTGTTCCTGAAATTTATGACTAAGAAATATCCAGATGTGGAGAAAGTCAAGGAAAGTTATTACATCACCCAGCTCAGGACCTACACTACTGGTTTTCCTTCAGTAAGACTGGACACTTGCAGCTTTGGCTATGAGACCTCATGGAAGCTAGCTTTAAAACTGGTTTGGGTCAATTGTGTCTTTTGTAATTTCTTAGCAATCTCTTTTTTAATGTGTATCTATTGTGCACCACATCAATGACTTGCTGACTAGTCACCAATCTGGGCCAGGGGGGTTGATGCAGAAACATTGCACGAAACAGTGCCAAACATTTTCATCAAATTGCTTACAAAGATTCTCCAACAGTTGATATTCTGCTGCTGGAATAATCTGTGTAGCTTACGTGATAATAATTTTCCCAATTGTGTTTTCAAATTAAGTCTATTTTTGCTTGAGTGCTCCTCAGTATGGTGAAGTGTGAAGGTCACAAAGTGACAATAAGCGGTGCAAGCTAACATGTGTGAAAAAGAGTTGACATACCATGTACTGTACAATGACATTCAATTGTTCTCATTGAAATATTTGTGTTAGATACATTTGTTTTTGTGCAACAGTTATTTTTATTTGACTTCTGTTGACTACAAGCCAAGATAATGAGGACAGAATGCGAAGGATCATTTTTAGGTCTTGGGGCCATTACTGCAAATCAGGGAATCAGAGTGTCCACTCCAGTGTTCATGTTATCTGTGGTCATGTCTCCATGGTTGTTCAGTCTGTACATGGATGGGGTTATAAAAGAGATACAAGGTCGGTCAGTGGATGTTGGAGTGGCCCTAGTGAGAGAGGGCAGTGTTTCTCCCTGTACTGTTGTTTGCTGATGATACTGTGTTGTTTAGTGAAGACAAAGGGGAGCTGCAAGGCATGGTAGATGAGTTTGGAAGAGTGTGTAAGAAACGTAATCTAAAGGTGAATGTATGATAGAGTAAAGTGATGGTCTTCGAGAGAAGTGAAGCTAGTGAATGTACAGTGAGATTGGATGGGGAGGATATGGAGAATGTGAGTGCATTTAAGTACTTGGGTAGTGTGATGAGTAAGGATGGAAGTCTGGAGGATGAAGTGCTTGAAAGGGTGCAGCAGGGAAGGAAGGTTTCTGGTTTGTTGAAAGCAGTGATAAGAAACAGAGAAGTGAGCATGGAAGTGAAAAAGTTGTTACATGACAGTATTGTGGTACCAACTCTAACATACGGAAGTGAGGCTTGGACCCTGTTGGAAGAACAGAAGTCAAGAGTGAGAGCAGTGGAAGTGAGTTATTTGAGAGGAGCATGTGGAGTCACACGGAGAGACAGACTAACAAATGAGGAAGTGAAGGAGCATTGTGGTGTGGATGTGGACGTGATAGGAAGCATTAGGAGAAACACGTTAAGGTGGTTTGGGCACATGGAGAGGATGGAGAGTGAAAGACTGACGAGGAGAGCGTATGTGAGAGATGTGGAGGGGGGGGAGGGAGGGGGAGGCCAAGGATGAGATGGAGGTTTGGAGTGGAGAGGTACGTGATTGAGAGGGGTGTGAGTTGGGAGTGGGGTAGTGAAATGGCGGGGGACAGAGCGACATGGAGGCGATTTGTTTGTGGCCACCCCATGTGGGATTGAGGCATCTGGCAATAGATAGATAGAATTTCTTGCTGCAGTGTTCATAGTTATATTACATACTTTTTACATGTCCTAGTGTTTAGTTTGTGTATTAGTAATGTGACTATGAATGTAAAGTATGGGATTAGCTTGAGATGTAACTGCCAGTTAAGAATGACAAATGGGGGGTTGGGTAGGGTAGGGGCATGGGGGATGGTTGGGAGATAGGATAGAGGCAGGTGGAGCTCGTTTCGTCACCCCCTCCCATCTTCCCTGGTATACAGGGATTCAAAGGGGACACCCCTGAACAGAAATTACTGACTGTGAGTGTACCTGTAATGGAAAAAAAAAAAAATTATCTGCCAGCTGATATTGTCCATTGCTTTTGAAATCCGTTGACTCGGGGTCTGTAGAATCGAGGGTCGACTGTATTTTATTTACTTAGCTGAAATTGTAATTATCCTTACTACATTATTAGCTAATACATGACGTATATTTACATGAAAATAGGGGGTTAGGTTCTAAAAGCCTCATATTTTTTGTTTAAAGTATATTTAAGGATAATTATAAATGTCTGTCTTAAGACACTCAAGATGTCTGTTTACATACGATCTCACCGACTGGACACATCACTGCATACTGCGTTCTAACATAACCTAACCGATTAGTTTTGCCCCCAAATACTCCCCATAAAAATTTTAATCGCCAAGGATTGCCACTAAATCTCTTGAAAGTTCTCATTACCAATCAAGCGTTTGACCTAAACAACATGTGAATGATGGCCGTCTAGCATCACGCATATTTCGCCAGGAATAAGTTTCGGCGCCCATTAAAAAAAAAAAAAAAGTGTGAAACTATCATAACAATAAAGGAAAATAAAAAGCTATAAAGAAGTCGTCAGCAAGGACTGATGGTTTCGGGACAACTCGCCATCAAGTCAAATTTGCTGTCACAACAATAGCAAGACAGTTCGCCGTCATTAATGAAGACAGCTATGGGTGTTGCTAGAATATAATTCAAAGGCAACTACAGAGAGGAAGATACAAGTTAATTATTGACTAAAGGTGCAACTAGTAAATAATAACTAAAGCCTACGCTATTGAACATAGACTTTGATGGATTCCCCTGAAATATAGTTATTAAAGTATTGATTAATTAATAATAAGTATTTGTAGAATGATAGGGAATCATCCAGGGTGTGAATTGTCCTGATGGGTAATCGTCCATGTTTTGATGGGGAATTGTCTGACGGCAAATTGACGTGATGGTGATTTGTCTCGGAACCACAGTGTTGTGGGTGATGCAGGCTCATCGTCGCGAATGGATAGGCTGGCTGGGGGTCAAACAGGCCTGATGGGGGAGACTGGTGCTGCAGCCGTTTTTGCTGGAGTACTTGCTGGTGTGGACGTTGATGCATCATATCTGGGAACCCCACAAATGAACAGGAGGATACGAGTGAAATGTTTGCTGTTTTTGCATGTTTACCCCTCGTGAAAAGTCCCTGATGTCTGACTGTTTGATTGCTACACGACGGCGATTTTGGAAGTCATCATAATGGCTACGAAAATGAAGCAGTTCATTAGCTGCTTAGGTTGGATTTCTCTCTATGAATCGGATGATCTTTTGAAATGTTTCATCAGCATCTTTCAGTGAACAGCCAGGAGCCATGGCTGATATTCCACCAAATATTATGGAAAATTGTGATAAAACAGCAATGTGTTGCTGTGTTTACACTGTTAACCCCTACACCATGGGGTTGTCGGAGGTTTTCTGTGCCATTCCCTCAGTGATATTCGCGCTCCGACTGACTTTTTTAAAAATATTTGCCAAAAATCAGTTATTAGTCCTAGAATATTATAATTACATATGCATATGGCACATACCTTCAGCTTTCTCCTGGGACATTTTTTTTTAGCACTTGTCGACTACTGTAGGACTTGTGGAGACTTCTGAAGTTGGGTAACTAAGTCTCCACTTTACACTTCCTGACATCCCCTAATCTGAATACCACTGCCAGATATTATCACTAGAAACACTATTCAATGATTTCCAAGTAGTTTGGAATCCATACTAAAAAATAAAAAAAACGCTGTGAAAGCATTGTAAAATACGAGCGCGTATGAGCCTCCCATTCCTGCTAATTTGCGGCTGGTGTTCTCTCATTTCTTACTCATATACGCACTCACACTTTATTATTTCTAGTACTTTATTACACTTGTATATATCTACAGTCCTTTACTGCCTCCCACACGATGTTTAGTAGGGGTAGAGGTCACAGGGCCTTTTATAACAGGCGCAAAAGAGGCAGAAATGGACGGGCGTCATTTCACCGAGAAGGACGAGAGCAAACTGGCTGTATCTGGTAGCATAGAGTTGAAAATGTCAGCTGCTAATGTATATGCTTAGAAATAAATCGTAGGAAATCTAGACTATCTATCTATTGCCAGACGCCTTAATCCCGCACGGGGTGGCCACAAACAAATCGCCTCCATGTCACTCTGTCCCCTGCCATTTCACTACCACGCTCCCAACTCACACCCCGCTCTCTCATATACCTCTCCACTCCATCCTTCCATCTCATCCTCGGCCTCCCCCTCCCTCTCGCCCCCTCCACCTCACTCACATACACTCTCCTCGTCAGTCTTTCACTCTCCATCCTCTCCACATGCCCTAACCACCTTAACGTGCTTCTCCTAACACTTCCCATCACATCCTCAACCACACCACAACGCTCCTTCACTTCCTCATTTGTTAGTCTGTCTCTCCATGTAACTCCACATGCTCCTCTCAAATAACTCATTTCCACTGCTCTCACTCTTGACTCCTGTCCTTCCAACAGGGTCCAAGCTTCACTTCCATATGTTAGAGTTGGTATCACAATACTGTCATGTAACAACTTTTTCACTTCCATGCTCACCTCCCTGTTTCTTATCACTGCTTTCAACGAACCAGCAACCTTCCTTCCCTGCTGCACCCTTTCGAGCACTTCACCCTCCAGACTTCCATCCTTACTCATCACGCTGCCCAAGTACTTAAATTCACTCACATTCTCCATATCCTTCCCATCCAATCTCACTGTACATTCACTGGCTTCACTTCTCTTGAAGACCATCATTTTACTCTTCCCTACATTCACCTTTAGATTCCGTTTCTTACACACTCTTCCAAACTCATCTACCAAGCCTTGCAGCTCCCCTTCATCTTCACTCAACAGCACAGTATCATCTGCAAACAACAGTACAGGGAGTTTCCAAACACTGCCCTCTCTTACTAGGGCCGCTCCAGCATCCACTGCCCAACCTTGTATCTCTTTTATAACCCCATCCATATACAGATTGAACAACCATGGAGACATGACACATCCTTGTTTCAGTACCACTGCCCGACCTTGTATCTCTTTTATAACCCCATCCATATACAGATTGAACAACCATGGAGACATGACACATCCTTGTTTCAGTCCAACCTTCAATTGGAAAGATTCACTCAGTTTGCCATCCACACGCACTGCAGCCTTAGCACCCTCATACATACTCTTCACTGCCTTCAACAACTTCCCATCCACTCCATATATTCTCAATACCTTCCACAAACCTTGTCTATCCACCCTGTCATATGCTTTCTCCAGATCCATAAAGGCTGCATACAACTTCTCTAATATAAATATCACTCGGGCTTCTCCCTTCCTTTCTAATATACATTTATATTATGAGAGTAGCTCATACGGCATATTTCACGGGGAAAAAAAGCAGGGGAAATTAGCGAACGAGTGCAGGTTGGGTGTTGCCAAGTGATAATTAGCCAATTCCAGGTGTATGGCACTATCAGTTACCTTATTTTATATAGTATATATATATTATTTTGTATAAGAATAGGTTATAGGGCTCATTTAAATGGATGAAAACAGTGGAAAAATCTGGGGAAGATTTACTTAGCACAGAGCGGCTGAGCATACGACACGAGAGGGTAATGGAGGGGAGGTAGGGAGAGGAGTCTAGAATGGGGGAAAATGGCTAAATTGTCAACAATGGATGGGAGTATTGATGACATTAGTAGCTCTGACTATTGTTGGACATTGGCAGTGCTGATAGATGATACAAGTCACCACCTGAAAGCCCGGGGGGAAGTAAAAATAACACAGAGTCACTCAAGTGATGCCCCGCGATATGATCCATTGCACCCGACCATCACGAAAGTGACGACCCGCGTTGTAGGGGTTAAGCCTCAAAACAGTGGCGGGGACTGCGGTGATGCGTTCTGGTGGCGAAGGAATGAAAACATTCGGGTGGGATGGTTGTGCGGTGAATTTGAAATGCCAGTTAGGTCCTGGATTTTCCCCAATTGATCAATTTTGGAATTTTTCTTTAAATTGTCCGGTTTAGCGCCAATTCCGGTTGATTGGCTCACGGATAATTGAGATTCTACTGTAATTTGAAATTCACTTTAAACAAGTAGAATATAATGTCTGGTTGTGTTTGAGGGTACTACAAAATGTTTTTAAAATGATCACATAGTTAAATCATGATTGTGAGAGCCCATTTAGATGGGTTTTCATCATTCGTGTATTTAGCTACTGTATTTGGAGGTATATCTATTCCCCAGCTCCCATGAAAAATGAGAGATGATGTATAACACTTTATTAAGAGATGTCCCTCTTAGAGTTTCCTTATTTTTATGAAGTAGACCCTCGCTGCAACAGGCTAATTGGGGGGATGCCAGGTTTGGTAAAACCAAAAGTTTGTTAAATCAGAAGTCCCCTTCCCCCTGGTCAGGAGAGAATTGAAATTCATGTTTGAAGATATGTGAGTACAGTATCATCTTCTAGTGTTGTGCCAAATATGAAAACTATACCATTTTACACTAACTTGACCAATAATTTTGCCCTTTTGCAGCTTATTTTACATCCTTGTCATAGTCTTCATCTTCTTGACTAGTACAGTATTACTAGAATCTGTTATTACAACTCACAAATCACAATGGGGAGAAGGCAATTTCGGATCCCAAGGGCCTTGTAATGCACCCCATTTGATGATCATTGTTTGGAATACAGGTAGTTGAAAAACAATTTAGTGGGCTCATGCATTTGGAAGGGCCATGTGGTGCACCTTATTTAATGATCATTGTTTGGTGTACCTGACTAAAGCTCGGTGGGATCTGAGGCATTTGTTGAATCCAAAATCCATTATATCAAGGTTCGTTATAGCAAGGGTCTGCTAATTGCCAGCACTGTATGTATATTATACTCTAGTTTTTTGTAATTTGTACCATAATACAGTAATATTAATGTGAAGCATTACTTTGATTGTATTGGTAACTTCAGTTAGTGGCTATGGTAAATATTCCAGTGTTAGCTGCAGTCAGAACTGCTCTTATACTGTATTATTGCTAATGTACATCACATATATATGCAAACCATACTATGCTGTTAGTGTGATATATTCATCTTTTTTTTTTCTCTCACTCCATGGTTGCAGTCACATTTATTTGTGCTGCAACTGGTCCACCGGCCCAGTGTGCGGTCAGTGCTGCAGGGGCTATTGCGCAAAAGAATGTTGCCTGCTGAACACTGTGTCACAAAAATTAAGCGCAACTTCAACTCAGTGGCAGCATCATCAACTGGAGCACTGGGTGGAGCAGAGGGTGATGGAGTGGAACAGACTGCTATCAAGATCTCCCTCAAATGCCCAATTACCTTTAAGCGCATCACCCTGCCTGCTCGAGGACATGACTGCAAACACATTCAGTGTTTTGACCTTGAATCATACCTGCAAATGAACTGTGAACGAGGTGCCTGGCGCTGCCCTGTCTGCAAGTAAGTCCTTGTGTTGAGATCAGGATAATAAAAGAGAGCGGAGGTAAGGTACAGCAAATAATACGGTTAGGGATCAGCAGACTGAGGATACAATATGCTATACAATGTAGGGCTGGATCAAAACATGGCCGAGATAGAACTAATGTGCTGTATCGTGAAGACTTACCAGGATAAAGTAAGAGGGGCAGGAATCAAGCACAGGAAGTGAGGACTAGGGTCTAAGATTCTAAGCATGTTCTTTTTACTTTTTGAAAACCCTTTTTTCTTCATAAAATTCCTCTTAGAATTATGGTAAGATTAATACTGGCATTTATTTACAGTATACTTTACAGTAATCCCTTCTATATATGTCATAATTCAAC
>JAGKTI010027369.1:0-13282 GCA_018397915.1 Birgus latro | reverse complement strand
GGGGGGGCTGGGTTTGCGATAGAAGAGTTGAGAGGTAGGATGGGACTGGAGTGTATTGGTATTGTGATGAGGAGAGGTAGGCTGAGGTGGTTTGGACATGTGGAGAGGATGGGGGATGATAATTGGGTACAGAGGGTGAGAAGTGTTAATATTGGGGGAGGGGTTGGGAGGGGTAGACTGAGAAAGACATGGGACGAGGTCATTAAATGTGACTTAAGGGTTAAGGGACTGAATAGGGAGGCTGCCAGAGATTGAGCAGCGTGGAGAGCCGCCATTAGGTGACCAAAGCCGACACATGCAAGCATGTTGGAGCCTTCAAAAACGAAAACGAAAACGAATCAGAAACACTCTCTCATTCCTTTCAAACTTTTCCAAGCAGGCTTCCACATTTGTCCAAAACTCTTCTCTCACTCTACTTACACAATCTTGCGTTGGCGCATACACGCACACAATTGCCCACATTTGTAGTCCAACTTTCACTCTTACCCACACAATCCTTGACCCAACTGATCCATACTCTCTTACATTCTCCTTCCACCTGTTGCTCACAACAATACACACTCCCTCTTTCGCCCTCTCATTCTCACCCACTCCCGCGCATATACCCCACCCATATTCCCATTCTCTCACACTGTCACCTCGCCATTTAGTTTCAGTTATTCCACATATATCCACTTTCGCACTCTCAAGCACCTGTACAATCTCTCTCTCTTTCACCTCATCATTCATACCCCTCACATTCCAGGTCGCATGATAATTCGTTGTTTTCATTGAACAGTATTTATTGTGCTTTATTCTATATTCTTTTATGATAATGTTTTGATGTGTATTTATGATTTTTCCATTTATTATTTCTTGCATTTTCAAGATTTTATCAGCCTCTTCATAAGATAATGGAATATTTTTTGTTCTCAGTTTCCATTTTGTGCTTCCCATCCACTTCTTTGAAATATACGTAGATTTGGGTTAGGATGATGATGATGATGATGATAATGATGATGTGAAAGAAGATATAGGTAACCTTGATAATATTTTTCAGGTAATAGAAGACCAGTCCATCACAGAGAAGCCACCTGACTCTCCTCCGAAGGCTTACGTGGTCAAGGCAGAATGGTTGTAACATCAATCCAGATGGAAGATTGCCCCATTGAGAAGCTGCACTTCTTTGAAGATGCCGTAACTTTCCATGAATTTGATCTTTAACTCTTTCAGTGTTGTGGTGTCGGTTTTATATTTTATCCTATTCAGTTGATTGTGTGATTAAAGATCTTGGCAGCATAACAACAAAAGTCATTGCTGTACCTGTTCAATTTAGTGACTCACGCTTGCTCCGAATTGGACTAAACTTGGTGGAGGAGTTGAGGGTTATAAAGGAATGAAGTATTTAGAATAATCAGTCAAAGGTCACAGTCACAGAGCAGGGGCTTGGTGATTGAAGGGTTTCGGTTCTGTATTCTTCAAGTACAAGTACTCCATGTCTTGGTGGTTTCATTGTTAAATTGCTGATGACTTAGCTGTTTACTTAAAAGTTACTTGTGGTTCATTATAAAGCTGCATTGAATTTTTAAATATAGGAAAGTTGGATAAAACGATTACATCCATCACTTTCTTGTTATTTCCTCTTCCTTGCCTTCTGGACCCCACCTAACCCCATTTGGAGGTGGGGAAAAAGAGACAGGATGATGATGATAATCCTGGTGGTGGTGGCGGTGGATAAAATTTTGCTGATACCAGTCTCTAATCTGCTGCCATTCCCAACAGAACCTGAGCATAATAGATGAGAAATGAACTCATGTTGATGCAGCAATTCTTAACTCAAAATTGTCCCAAGAACAGCTTGCTGAAGTTTGTCACACACTTCATGCAACACCCTGTACGGCAGAGGTTCTTAACCTGGGGGGCGTGAGTAATTTCCAGGGGGGGCGCGAGCACGGGGTAAAAAGTAGGAATTTCTCATATTATATTTTTAATTCTCTTAACAAGAGCGTGGCTAATATCGAGATGATTATGAAAAAATGCAAAAGTATCGCCTTTACAAATTTTTGTTTTATGTATGCAAGTAGGCTTACCATTTTCTGTACCCATTAAATTTATGTGTCCTCATACATTACTGGGCCATCAGTGTCAGTTGCCTCCCACACATGCCCGTGATAATTACTCCTTTCATATACTTCTTCAGTTGAGTCTGTTGAGGTATGTTTGATCTCATTTGTTATATTTATCTAAATATGGTTTACACTGCCCTAAAGTTTATTGGTGAATTGTGAGCACGCATGTGCTGGCCTGTTATTCGCAAGTTTTGAATTCCAATTGTATTTAATGAGTAGTTGGTGCTGCTTAAAATCACGTGGTGGTTATGGAGATGTGTTTATGATCACGTTGATTTGTTTCTTAATAAGTGCTGAATGTAATCAACGTTAAACTACAAGGGAAAAACATCATCATGCACCACGACACCATTCGAGCCTTCACGGCCAAACTCAATCTCTGGAAATGTCGAATTCAGTATGGAAATACAGCCAGTTTTAGTAATTTGGATTCCGCTCTCACTCACAGTTACCTTGATTCTGAGTTAAAGAAACAGTCACTCATCTGACTGACTTGAAAGCAGAATTCATCAGATATTTCCCAGATATAGATGAGAAGCCTGAAGCCTGGAAATTCATCAGTTACCTATTTCAATGTGAAGTAGCTGATCTTTTGGATGAAGTGCAAGTGGAGTTTCTTGAGTTAAAATTCAACTCCTCAGCTGAGGAAGACTTTAAAGAACTGAATCTTGAGACGTTCTGGGTCATGTAACTTCCTGTTTACCCTCTGATCTCACATCAAGCTCCTTGAATTTTGACAATGTTTGGATCCACATGTCTTTGTGAAGCTACATTTTCCATGTTCGTTGCTGTCAAGACCAAGTGCAGAAACCTGCTGAATAATGAAGAGGACTTACGTTTTGCACTCTGGGATTCGACCACACATTCAAGATCTGGTAGCTAAGAAGCAGAGTCAAGTATCTCACTAAATTAAAAAGTAAGTTCATTAAATATGCTGGGTATATTGTTTGCACAGAATTCATGCTCAATAAAAAGACTGAAAGCAACCATTGTTTTCAGTTTTTCTTTAAAATCTAGGAGGGATTTTATCAATTTGGTTGAAGGTGCGAGGGGGGCGTGGAGGGAAGGACCAACTACTGGAGGGGACGTGATAGTAAAAAGGTTAAGAACACCTGCTGTACGGGAAATTTGGTTAAAATTTTGGTGATATAATTTCCTAACTTTGTGCCGTTCCCAACAGAGCCTGAGCAATCTAATGAGTCTGCGCCAGATGTTCTCGTCGCCAAGCACTCCCGGCAGTTCCTCCCACAGTCATGGCTGCAAGCGCTTGAGGGAAACATTTTAGTATCTTGTCATAACCACCTCATGTCACCATTCCTGACAACAGAGAGAGAAGATCCTTGATGGCTGACTTTCCATGCATCTCAGCAGATGGCTCCTTCCTGGATGTCACTGGCTCCACCCCCAGCAGAATCCCACCAAGATCAGTACAGCTGCAATGTCATCAGTCATGGATATTGTGGGAGTGAGGCTGTGGATTTTATCCCTCATTCCCATAAGCTTCAGAGGCTTTGTATCACCTCTTCCATTGTTATTTATTATGCCTACTGTGTCTTGTGCTAAAGAGGGACACCTTCCTCTTAGGACACTGATATATAACCAGTTGGCTCTGTCTATCTATATCTGGATGCCTTAATCCCATAAGAGGTGTCCACAAACAAACTGCCTCCATGTTGCCCTGTCCCCTGCCATTTTTGCTTCCCTCCCCCCCAAACTTACATGTCCCTCTCTCATAATTATACTAGTTGGCTGTGCTGCCCAGTTATACATTCACCCTTCAAATCCATCCCTATTGCAACAAAAGGGTAACTTCACCTTGCACCCCACACAAGTTTTTGATCAGGTAAATGATAAAATGTACCTCAGTGGCTGAACGGACAGTAGCTACAACTGTATATAATAAACCCTTTTTCCTATTGCTTCTAATCCCCTCCTTGTTGTATGTAGCAATTGTGTGCATACAAAGGATAGCAGAAAGGGTAGAGAGGGGAGAGGGGGGAAGGGGGGGTTGAGGGGATGGAGAGGGTGGAGGGGAGGCAGGGGGTGGAGGGGAGGGAGGATGTTGGAGAGGGTGGAGGGGAGGGAGGATGTTGGAGAGGGTGGAGGGGAGGGAAGATTGGAGAGGGTGGAGGGGAGGGAGGATGTTGGAGGGGAGGGAAGGGGGATGGAAGGGAGGGAGGACTTAAAGGGGAAGGAAGGAGGTATAATGGAGGGGGAGAGAGGAGGGTGAGGGGGATGGAGGAAGCTGCTTTTGAGGGAAGAGGAAGAGTTGGAGGGAAGAAGAATGGCAAGAGATAGAAAAACAAGGAGGGGAAAGGAAGAAAGGAGAGAGGGGAGGTGGAGGAGAGGAAGGAAGGAGGAAGAAAGGATGTGAAGGGAGGGGTGGAGGGGAGTGGAAACTAGTGGGGGGATGGAGGGTGGAGGAAACAAGTGGGGGAAAGAATTGAGGGGTTGATGGAATTTACCAGCTTTTGGTCACAGGTCAGTTGCTTGAGCTGTGGCTGGTGAAGGATGGTTAGGTTTATGATAAAATTTTTTTCCATTTATCTTCTCATTAATTCCTTCTATGATGATTTTTCTTTTAATGTGTATTTTAAACATTCCTGAGTATGTCCAAAGCTTCCTTAGATAATTGAAGTAATAAAAAATAGGGTAACAGAGCTGTGTGCGGACTCTGGGGTGGGGTGTCTGTAGAGTTTGGGGTGTATGTGTGGATTTTAAGGGTGTGTATATGTGGAAATTTGGCAAAAAACAGCATGACATGGAGGTGAAGTAATTTGTGTGCACCCTTTCCAGCATCAAGACATTTAGCTGTACAGGACTACCACCACCACAGCTGCCAGAACAATCAGAGTCACTACTAGAGCAACCACAACCATCAATTTGCTGTATGTGGTACACTATCACTTGAGGGGGCATTTAACTGGATACTAATTTGGTCGGTATGCCATATCCGTATCTCTTATTTTTTTGTGCATGCTATTCCCATATGGCTTTATATATCTTGAGAGGCCTTTCTAGAGGGGTTAGATATGCATAATAACTTTAACAAACTGAAGTGGTGATATCTAGGGCTGGAAGTGTGCCCATGTGTACAGTAGTTTGCTGCAAGGGTGTGGGAAGTAACACCACCTTGGTCAGCATTTGTGATGAGTTCATAAGAGATGTAATATTGGATCAAGCAGAAGCAAGTCACTCTGGCCCATAGCTCTTCTGGCCTAGTCACTCTGTCCCCTAGTTTTACTAGGCCTAGTCATTGCGGCCTCCCACCCATAAATGAGGCTATTATTTTATTAGGTTTGACTCTCATCTTAAATGTCAGGACCAACTTGCCAAGCCCCGGTCTTCTACGCTCCTCTTGGGGCAACTTAGGATAGGATGATGGATGAATGGATGGTTAGGTTAGGTTAAGCTAGGTTTAGTTAGTTAATAATAATAATCAGGTTAGTTAAAAACAAGTAATAATACAGGCATACCCCGGTTTAGCGATGTAATTGGTTAGGTAAAACCCGATCGTTAGGCAGGGTATCGTATATCGGGGTACTTTTAACATACTGTATAAAGTTATGTGGAGCATTTACCAGCCATGGGTTTCCCCCCAAACAAAGCCCAAACCCACCCAAATGAGCCCAAAAGCAACTTTAAAGCCAATCTAAATGGCCTAACAGCTGTCAAGGAAGCTAACCTAAGCCTAACATCTGTAAATAACTCACTAAAACCAACAAATAAAATCTGAAAATCGTCAGATATGTCTGGAAAAAATCAAGCTTAGTAAACTGTACTCCAAAATACATTGTTCACCCCACCTATGGCTAAAACACATTAATCTAAGTCTAAAAACAGTTTAAAAATCAACCTAAACACACAATTTAGTCTAAAATATCAAAATTGGTTAAAAAAAAAATAAAACCCATCAATAAACCGGGGTTTGGCCATCATTAGGCGGGGTATGGTGGTATTTCTACCCCCGTCATTAAGCCAGGGTATTGCATCTAGGGGTATCATATGTCAAGGTATTACTGTAATGGCTGTAATGAGTGGATTTCTCTCAGGAAAAGGGGGCCAGTGTGACTAGGGTTTGAGGCTGGAGTGACTACAGCTGGTAAATTATGGGCTGAAGTGACTTGAAGCCAATCAAGCAGCGTGGAGAACTGCTGTTAGGTGACCTAGGCCAATCCATGCAAGGATTTTGGTGCTGATATGATGACACAAATTAAATTCTTACAATCATTTGGTATAGAAAATTCCATGCAATCTGTACATGGATGGGGTTATAAAAGAGATACATGGTCGGACAGTGGATGTTGGAGCGGCCCTAGTGAGAGAGGGCAGTGTGTGGAAACTTCCTGTACTGTTGTTTGCAGATGATACTGTGTTGTTGAGCGAAGACGAAAGGGAGCTGCAAGGCTTGGTAGATGAGTTCGGGAGTGTGTGTAAGAAACAGAATCTAAAGGTGAATGTAAGGAAGAGTAAAGTGATGGTCTTCGAGAGAAGTAAAGCCAGTGAATGTACAGTGAAATTGGAAGGAGAGGATATGGAGAATGTGAGTGCATTTCAGTACTTGGGTAGTGTGATAAGTAAGGATGGAAGTCTGGAGGGTGAAGTGGTTGAAAAGGTGCAGCAGGGAAGGAAGGTTGCTGGTTCATTAAAAGCAGTGATAAGAAACAGGGAGGTGAGCATGGAAGTGAAAAAGTTGTTACATGACAGTATTGTGATACCAACTCTGACATATGGAAGTGAAGCTTGGACCCTGTTGGAAGGACAGAAGTCAAGAGTGAGAGCAGTGGAAATGAGTTATTTGAGAGGAGCATGTGGAGTCACATGGAGAGACAGACTAACAGATGAGGAAGTGAAGGAGCGTTGTGGTGTGATTGTGGACGTGATAGGAAGCGTTAGGAGTAACACGTTCATGTGGTTTGGGCATGTGGAGAGGATGGAGAGTGAAAGACTGATGAGGAGAGTGTATGTGAGTGAGGTGGAGGGGGCGAGAGGGAGGGGGAGGCCGAGGATGAGATGGAGGGATGGAGTGGAGAGGTACATGGGAGAGGGGGGTGTGAGTTGGGAGCGGGGTAGTGAAATGGTGGGGGACAGAGCGACATGGAGGCGATTTGTTTGTGGCCACCCTATGCGGGATTGAGGCATCTGGCAATAGATAGATAGATAGAACTTTGCAAAGATCCCTAGCTCGTTTTCAGTTAGTTGATGGCCAGGTGTAGTCAGACAGGGAGAGTTATTTTGACCATAGGTCTGTTACAGTAACTACGTCTGTATTTTTCTTTTGTGGGTTATTTCACACAGCTTATTGGTAGAAGGACAGTGGTTTGGCTCAACATTCATTCCATAGCTCTCATGACCAGCCTGATATTCTGATATTTGTCTGGTATTACAGTTCAGTATTTAAGATGGAGGGATGGCAAATTTTAGACCAAGTTCGAGTAAAATGAGTATGGTAACAAAGGACTCAGCTACTAGTTAAGGCTTGTTAAAGTCCATGCAACCACATCTTCGAGTTAGTCGTAGGAATGACCCATCCATCCATCCATTATCCAATCCTATGTCGCCCCACAGAGGAGCGTAAGAGCCCGGGCTAGGCAAGTTGGTCCTGACTTTTAAGATGAGAGTGACCAGCCTCACTCAACCCTGGGTGGCATTACATGAGCAATAAACCCCAACCACCCCTTGGATATAAATCTTCACCAGCTCAATGTGATTTGAGCGAGCCTTTGTTAGAAAATTGGCTAGAGAAGCAAGAATTTGTGGCTAATGTGTTACTGGGATCATCCTCACCTTTTTTGCCCCAAGGAAGGGTCCAGAGAGTCAGAAAAAACTTTACAGAATGAGATACTAACCAGTGTTCACCCAGTTGAATGAGCCACACTGCCATTCTCACCAGTTAGGCCCCTGGAATCTGGGCATCAAGGGGCTGAAATGTTTGCTGAGCCATTGACCATAATGAAGCAGTCTACTGTAAGTGGCAGTATACAGGTTTTACTCTAACCTGTCCTAAAATTCACTTTCCATCCATATTCCTGAGCTGTAACAAGAGTAGTTCTAGAATATGATGTTAGTCCTGAAGTGTTATGTATAAGATGTAGATTTGTCATATTGTCTTTCTGCCTTTGTGCTAGAAAAGAGTATGGCTGCTTGGTTTGACAGGCAGGCCTAAATTTATCCTTTTGCAGCTTATTTGTAGCATATCATTTTTTTTTATTCCTCATGGGGTAACGTAGGATGATGAATGAAAGAAAATGAAATGCTACAAATAAACTGCAAAAGGACAAATTTAGGCCTGCCTATCAAACCAAGCAGCCAGACTTTTTTCTTTTACTTGGGCTAAACTGCCCCTCATCTTGAAAATGATCTTGTAAGGATAAACATTAGAATCTACTATACTCATTTCACTTTCATTTGGTGTAAAAGTGACAAATCCCAATCTTGAAAGCTGAGCTGTAACAAAGGCATATTAAAAAAGTGCTGTGGGCTTCTTTTTGGTTTAAAAATTTTCAGCATCTTGATTTTTGAGTTTGAACAATAGATGAACACTAGAATATGA
The DNA here is from genome assembly GCA_018397915.1 of Birgus latro. Classification (NCBI taxonomy): domain Eukaryota; kingdom Metazoa; phylum Arthropoda; class Malacostraca; order Decapoda; family Coenobitidae; genus Birgus; species Birgus latro. Next base: position 4,621 of record JAGKTI010027369.1, on the reverse strand, counting down.
TGTTCATCACAAACAAGTGCTGTGGAAAGGATAACTAGCTGTAGCATTGTCTTGTTCTGCCACTGAACTATGTATGAAATGGGTTATTGAAGACTATGTTGGGCAAGTTAAGGTATATGGTAGTAGTAGTAATAGTAATTGTAGTAGTAGTAGAAGTGTAATCTGGTGTATTTCTGCTGAATGTCTAATCTAAATGTAAATACAGTAAAACCTCGATATAATGGACTTCAGTAGACCGGAATTTGCTTTTATTGGACTCGAGGAGCTACCGGACTAAACTCCTATATATCAGAAAAAGTCCGATAAAGCCAGAAAGCTGTCCGGACTGCCTGACAACTTCAGCTATGTTCACCACAATAAGACAAGTAAAAGACATGTTTTTCAGTGCACAGTACAGTATTATTATACCATTTGATTAATGTAGTGAAGGTATAACACAGTACAATACTGCAATGGTGGTGAAAACCACTGATGCAATCCGGACTAATGTCTGATATATCGGAAAAAGTCCGGATTAGCAGGGGTAAGTCCGGATGTCACTTTTATCGGAATTTCGCATATTTCGGACTGGCCTGAGCCCCAATTAGTCCGTTATAGTGAGGTCTTACGTAGTTTGTAATACAGTATATTCCCTTTTCTGTCATTCTTCTCTTCATTCTTTCCTCTTCCTTCTGCCTATGGGTGACTACATAGAATGGCAAGTCAAGTGGTTTCTTGTACACCAGGAAGCCATTTACAATCGTGGGTGGTAACCGTATAACCAAATTATGGCGCCTGGTGGTTTAGTGGGTAATTAAGGCGCTCCAGTCGGATTGTGCCTGTGTATTTTTATGTCCAAGGGGTGGTTGGGGTTTATTGCTCATGTAGTGCCACTCAGGGATGTGTGAAGTGGGTCACTGTCATCTTAAATGTCAGGACCAACTTGCCTAGCCCGGGCCTGCTGTGCTTCTCAAGGGGCAACATAGGATTATATGATGGATGGAATAAATTTTTCGAAAAAGTCATAAAACTCCCGGAAAAAACTTCCCTAAGTCATAAAGTGTCGTCAATGGAAACCCACTCTCGACATGACGCACTAAGGTCATCATGTTTTAGCCTGTGAGGGCCCATAGTGGCTTCCAGTCTGAAAACTGACACATCAGATGTAAAATTCCCTCTAATGGTGGCTGAATCTCAGTATATCCCAGCTTCCTTCACGATTGCATCTTTTTTTTTTTTTTTTTTTTTTTTTATGTATCAGACTCTGGGCATAGGCTTCACAGCCTGCTATCAAGGCCCAGCAGTCCTCCTACATACCATACACGTCTACATGTCAACACTTTGGTGCTAACACCCACTGTCCATATTGAATACATGCTAGGGCTGTCTCATACAGGACTGGTGTATTGGTAATAGCGAGGGTATTTTTACGACGTGTCGGCGGGTCTTCTGGTAGACCAGTAAAGCCTGATTTAATGAAATTCAAATCCTTAAACTGTTCCCTGCCCCAGCGGGGATTTGAACCTGGGTCCATTGGGACTGCAGGCTACCTCCCTACCGATTGAGCCACCGCCTTGCTCAGAGTTGCCTGCACAGATTTGCTGCAGTGACTCTGATAGTGATTAATTTTGCATACAATAGTGCTTTACAGTTGTGATTAAGGCCTGTATAATTATAAAGTGTTTATAAAGTGTAATAGTGTTCTTAAGGCCTGTATATAAAGTGTAAGGTAGTGCAGTTGTAATTATGGTTAGAAAATGGTGCTGGTCCCTTGAAAGCAGTGATAAGAAACAGGGAAGTGAGCATGGAAGTGAAAAAGCTACTACATGACAGTATTGTGATACCAACTCCAACATATGGAAGTGAAGCTTGGACCTTGTTGGAAGGACAGAAGTCAAGAGTGAGGGCAGTGGAAATTAATTATTTGAGAGGAGCATGTGGAGTTACACGGAGAGACAGACTGACAAATGAGGAGGTGAAGGAGCATTGTGGTGTGGATGTAGATGTGATAGGAAGCATCAGGAGAAACACATTAAGGTGGTTTGGCCATGTGGAGATGATGGAGAGTAAGAGACTAATGAGGAGAGTGTGTATGTGTGAGGTGGAAGGGGGGAGAGGGAGGGGGAGGCCAAGGATGAAGTGGAGGGATGGAGTGGAGAGGTATATGAGAGAAGGGGGGTGTGAGCTGGGAGCAGGGCAGTGAAATGGCGGGGACAGAGCGACATGGAGGCGTTTTGTTTGTGGCCACCCCTTACGGGATTAAGGCGTCTGGCAGTAAATAGATAGATAGAAATGTCACTGTCATGTGTGTAGCACACTGCGTTGTGACTCATCGTTGTCTCCTTATTCACTATTACACTGATTTTATATTTTTGTATACAGTAAATCAGGATATTTACCTGTATATACAATGTTTTCTGACTCTGAAGCATTCAGAGACATGGGAGCACTTTGCCATACAAAGGCCTACCATGCACTTGGCACACAGTGTCACACATGCTGCAGCTTTAGCCTTTTTTCTCCCCACTTCCACTTCCACACGCATTGAAGTTGCTGTCAGAGGTGTCACAGGATGGTAGGTGGTTTGGTCAGTTGAGTAAATCTCTAGGTTGTACTGTACTGTACAGTACATATCTTTGTGCTACTTGCATGGGTTTTGTAAGTTTTTCGTATACTGTACTGTACAGGCAACTATGAAAACTGACCTTTATAAAATAGTTTGCTGAAAATTATTTTGTACTAGTCTGAATTCAAATGCCCAAATACTTTACAAGTGATGATATCTAGGACAGGTGGCAGTACAAAGCCGGGAGGGTGGCCGTGTGCAGTTTCCTACAAGGGTATGGGAAGTAGCTCCATCTTCTGCAGTATTTGTGAGAAGTGGGTGCATAAGAGATGTAGTGGTATTAGAGGTAGACTGCTAGATAATGCAGAGTTCGTGTGTGTGGTGTGTTGTGGAGAGCATATAGAGATTGTCAGGTTTGAAAGGATTGATCTTGCTGGTGAATCTCTTAAGTGTGTGGAAGAGTTTTGTCCTATCATTGTGGTACGTGGTGGCGACCATCATCCGTTCACTTGATGTAGTCCTGCCTACTTCTTCCTTAGCCTTTATCATTCTTTTTCTGTACCTGCCCTCCTCTCTTCCTATTTCTCCCATCTTTCCTGTCACTTCTTATTGCTTTTCTTTCCTTTACAGGTGGATTTACATTGAGTGACAAGCTAAATGGTTTCCTGTAAGCCAAGAAACCATTTACAGTGCTGGGTGGTAACCATATAACCAAACCATACATGCTCCCTACTTGTTAACAAGTGGGTTGGTGGAGGCTTAGTGCCCCTCCCTGTAAAACAAATAACTCAAGTCAAATGGCCACCCCATATGGGATTATGGCATCTGGCAGTAGATAGATAGATTTTTATGCTGATGACACCCGGCTCTACATGAAGATGTCAGATATCAATGATACTAAGACTAAGCTTGAACTCTGTTGTCTGATATTAAGATTTGGATGGCCAGGAGGAAACTTAAGCTGAATGATGGTAAAACTGAGATAATCATCAGAATAAACAGAAGGGGTGATGACACTGATAATGCCCTGGCTTTGAACATTGGTGTGTCACAGCTTCATCCAGTCAGTTCTGTTCGAAATCTGGGTGTTTATTTTAATTCAAAGTTAAATTACAAAGAACATGTTAATCAGGTTGTCAGAGGGTGTACCTTGCATATCAGAAATCTGTACTCTGTGAGAAAATTCCTGAATAGACATTGCCTCTTAACATTGGTCCATGCAGTGGTCCATGCAGTGGTCTTGACATTTGTTGATTATTGTAATTCACTGTGGATTGGACTTACAAATACACTAACAAAAGTTCAGTCTGTGCTGAACAGGGCAGCACGGTTTATCTTTGGTCTCCCCCCGAGAACCTCGACTACCCCGTTCTTAATTGAGCTGCATTGGTTACCAGTTAAGGCTAGAATTGAATTTAAACTGTCATATTACATTCAAGGTACTTAAGTTTGGTGAACTGAAGTATCTTGCTGAATTGTTAAAACTCCCATCGGCATGCCTGGGTGTGATGTTACGCAGTGAAGATGATACCTTGTGTCTTGACAAGCCTGGAGCCATTCACCAGTCATTTGTCTCTGATCATTCTCTTTTGTATAGAGTCCCTAGATTATTTAATAGATTGCCATTGCCCATAAGACAACTCTCTTCTTTTAATCCTTTAAGGGACAGCTGAAAGCCTTTCTTTTTTCAAACTGCTACCACCTAGAAAGAGGTACTGTGATTCATGATTATAGGGTTTAATCATTGCCACTTTCAGTTTTTTTTTCTTTTTTTTACTGATAAAGTTTGTATTGTATATGAGAGATGTTACAGTCCTTGTAATTGTAAAAATGATGTATATGTGTGTCGAGTGCTAGTGAATACCTCCCAGGTATGCTGTCAAGGCATAAATAAATGTCGTGAATGTTTATTTTTTATCCCCCACTGAAATGTTTTTTATTCCCCTTGAAGAGTTAGATGACTGCAAATGTGTATGCATGTTAGATGACTGCAACTGTGTAAGAATGTTAGATGACTGAGTAATTGTGTAGAATGTTAGATGACTGAGTAATTGTATAAGAATGTTAGATGACTGA
>JAGKTI010027368.1:0-13283 GCA_018397915.1 Birgus latro | reverse complement strand
AAATGGAAGGATCTACACGAGGGAAAGGACAGACATGATGAGTTATTCTTATCCAAAATTACTCGACCAGGCTGGGGAATTTTCTGCTGTACTCTCTAAGAATGAACTCAAGGTCAGATATAGCAATAGATATACAGCTAAAATGAGAAGGCAAGGAGAGGATTGATTTGGTCTAACCCAGAGAAGGACCCAGCTTGACAAGGTTATACATTTCCCACTGCTTCTTGCTGGAATGAACCGGGTTTGTTTGGGTGTCGCTAAATAAATCGCTACATATATACGCTTAGGCGGAAGTTACGATGATTGCCAATGAAGGTAACGGCAGATATGATCGCGTTTACTCCTACCCAGAGGAGAACACGGCTCGACTATGTATGTGGGAGGAGGGGCAGGATTAGCGAACACAGGAGACGGGACGGGGCTTTGATGTGTGTGTGTGCGTGATTAGCGAATGGATAGCAGAATGGATAGCAGAGGAGCTGAGTACACCGGATGTCCACAAATTGAGACGGGGAGGAGAATAATAATATACCGAGACGCGAAATCAGGTCTAGGATATACATCATGCCACGTGAGTCCGACCTTCGAAAATACTGCAGAAGGAATTATTTAAATCCTTTGGCTGATATTTACCATCTTTGCATACTCTTCCGGATTATGTCACACGTTCCTGGAAATGCTCACACGAAATCAGGAGCACCAATATTAATTAAAGCAATCATGAAAGCCGTTTTGGCCAAGAGTAAAAGAACTCTGTGTTTTATTCAAGCTTAGGACTGACGATTATATTCAACACAAAAATTTATCACAGCCACAGGGTTAGGAGAGAGACCGATTCAATCCAGACCTCCAGGACAGGCATTATAGTGAGGAACTGCTCTCTGTATCAGCGCTTAGTAGGTCCACAGCAAGACCAGACCTCCTCCTCGCAGGGAGATTGATAGCCAGAATTAAACCTTTCCAATGCAGGCGAAGTACGAATGGGGAAGGAGTGTCTGCAGGAAGAGTGATGCAAGTGAAAATGGTAGTGGTGTATTGTCTATGTGATTCAGAGTCTATTTATGTGATTAGCAGAACCGACAGGGTGCGAACATATTCAAGTATGATGGACAAACTACAGACATCCACTTAAAATGTCCGCCAAGCGTGGGATCGAACCCTGCTCTTGGGGGTCCACACATTAGACAAGTACACTAACCATCGCTAAGAAACTCCTCTACAGATATTGTAAAAAGATACCGCCGATACAAAAGCAGCTGCAGAAAGAAATCAGGTTAGTCAGGACACATACGAACTACCCTACAAAGTGGAACCATATTAAAGGCATAACATTAACACACAGTAGATGAAAGGCGTGAGGATAGCAAGCCACATCAGTACAGATCTTCATGTGCTGCATTACACAGAGGAGATATAAAAAGGAAATTATAGTAAGGCTTATTAAACAGGAAAGTAACACAAAAATATAACAAGCAATTCGTCTGGTTTATCATAATACGAAGTGAAAAAGTGCTACGGCTGAAAAAAAAAAGTAAGAAAAAAAAACTACCCCATACAAACGAAAATGAGCAAGAAAATTAAAAACAGAAAAGTAATTACAGGTAAAGAATGATATGGCAAAACAAGGAGATCCCACAGTAAGAAGGAAACAGGCAATGAACAAGGCGGCGTCACAAGCTCAATGCATGTTCGCTTCCACCAACACTCATCCTCCGCCTCCTCCCCGCAGATACAATTTCCTGTCTTCATAACAAGAGCGGCTTGAGATGCATAATGTGAATAAGAGCATGCGGAGGCCCCGACAAGGATGCACGCGTAGGAATAGGCGACGCGTAACTTCAGTCGACTTGAAGCACAACTCTCCTCAGGCATAATGGAGATGCTGGATACCTGATACGCTGCAATTATCGCGGTGAAGCTGAGACCGGATTAGGTAGCTGGTTGGGTTTGTGGCTGGAGGGGGGGGGATCCTAGTGCTTCAAATTATAATATTCCACCCGTGATTACATACGGACTATATCCTTTTTACTCTAACTTGACCTAAAACTGTCATGTTTCCACCTTCAGACTAGAGTACCACAGCAATACGACCCGAGTAAATGAAGTGCTGTGGAAAGAATAAAAACCATTGTCCTTTTCAGCCTCTGAGCCAAATGAAATAAGCTGCACAAGGACGACAATCTGGGGCAAGTCAACGTCCTACAGTTGGCTTGAAGGGTTAGAGGTTACGTATCCTAGCACACTAAAACATATTCCAACTTGGATTTCATGTGGACTGGTTTTGTTAGATGGGTTTGTGGCTGCATATCCAAGCACCTTAAAATACTCAACCTGGGATTGTATATCGATTGGTTTTGTTGGTCGGGTTTGTGGTTGCATATCCTTACGCCTCAAAATATATTCCTCTTGAGATCATATATACAGTATATAGGCTACGTGCACTTCCTCTGAGGGTTGGCGGCGTCAAATCACAGAATCTCAGAACCTATTTCAAATGGGATATCTCAAAACCTATTTCACTGGGGTTTATGAATTGGTAACCTGGCTTCCTCGCAGGTCTGTTGCTTCGTCTCACAGCGCCTCAATCCTTTTAACCTGGGGATTAAAATGATATGTATGGATTAGTTTGCTTCCAAGGCCTCCCACTGCGTATCGAAGAGCCTCAAAATGAATCACACTACGAATTATAAACAGGCTGGAATGATTTGCTCGGAGGAATTGTGGCTCCGCATTATGGCATCGCAAACCTTCTCCATCAACCTCAAAGCCTACTTCACTCGGGATTACAATTACTGTTTGTTTGATGGGTAAGTGGTTTTGTAGTGCTACGCCACAAAACCAGTAACCAATTCTATTTAGGAAGTGGCTTCACGTTTTAGCACCTCAAAATCGGCTCTGTAAGGGTCAATAACTGTTCCATATAGAAGTATATTTAATTTTTCAGGCTTGGAAAAATAATGGTTTTGTATCACTGCACCCCAAAACCTACTTAACGTGGAAAATTTTTTCAGTTAATTTGCTCAGAATATTTGTATATCCCAGCCATAACGCCTAAAATCCAGTTCCACTTCGATTATAATATAACTTTCAAGGTGATCCACGTTTACTCCTTGAAATCTGACTCCATTTAGGCTAAGTGTCTATAGTTTACACAGTCTACCTCAGAAAAAGTGCAAAAAACAAAGTAAGATCAGGGTAGTATTCATGGGCTATATTTAAAAGGAGAAAACATTCTCCCTTATAAATCACTCCTACGGTCATCAACTGAGGTATTTCTGATGCGCTTATTACTCAGAGCTGAACCATGAATAGCCTGCGGAACTCCATCAAACTTCCCCGAGACACAGTGAATCAATCTCTCTCTCTCTCTCTCTCTCTCTCTCTCTCTCTCTCTCTCTCTCTCTCTCTCTCTCTCTCACACACACACACACACACACACACACACACACACACACACACACATGCTAAAAGAATGAGTAGCCTGGTATCCTAAAACTTAAAGCTCAATGAACTTGGAATTATAAAACCAGGCTAAGCTCTTCGACACGTCAGCTCTTTCTTAAGTCAAATTGCCTCCACGTAACAATCATAAAATATAAAAACAATTCGAAAGAGCGAATGTGGAAAATAAAAAACATCCACGAACTGAAGGAGTTAGTGGAGCTTTTTTTTATAATTCATTTTGTTTTTCCTTCCTCTGTCCTGTTATTAAAGAAAAAGAAATCCAAACGAACAGACCCATCCTAACATAATCTCGTAAGACTTTCAAGAATAACTAAGAAGGGCATCATGGTTCCTTAAGTAATAGTTTGCAGTATAGAACACATATTTCACATCAAGCTCCTTAAAATACGTTTCAGTCTGAATCATAATTATGCAGATTATACTCTTCTTACTCTAACTTGGCCTAAAATTACCATCTCTCCACCTTGAATGCTGAATTGTAATACTAGAAGAAAGTTAGTCACGAAGAAGTGCTGTGGAAAGGAAGAACAGCTGTGTTGTCTTTTTTCGCCAATAAGGTACATGAAATAAGCTGCAAAAGGACGAAAAGCTGGGTAATGTTATAGTGGAGAGCGTAGAGTTATAACAGCGTAAAGTTCATTTTTGTGAGGATGCTCGTATTCTCGTCTGGTAACGAAGATCGCTTCTTAAAACTTTTTCCTATGCGATCATTTTGCTAATTACACCTTATTGTCCCATTCTGTATTACGGTCTATAAATCCTTTAAACATCGCCATTCTCTGCATAAATAACGCACAGTAGGATATTAGCAAGCCATACCCGAAAATATATAGCTAAGGAAGAGGTGCTAGGGAGCTTCATTAGCCGACGAGAAAACAGGCTCAGGGATCCTTGCCTGTACGTCTTTGCTCTCCATGTCAAGGTCTTTCCAGCTTCCACCAAGATCACTCCAGCTCCCACCATGGTCTTTCCAGCTCCCGCCAAGGTCTTTCCACCTCCCGCCAAAGTCTTTCCAGCTTCCACCAAGGTCTTTCCAGCTCCGGCCAAGGTCTTTACAACGAGCGCTCAAGCCAAGCATTATATACCCAAGGACGCTTCCATCAAAACAAAACCTCTCTGGAGAAATTTTGGCTCGTCCTTGGTGAACCAGTGATGCCAATACAGAAGAGACACAAAATTGAAGAGAAATGAATGTGATAGATAAGGAGAGTTTAATATGGATTTGGTTTTATATACTTCGGGAACCAAATCCAATTCTACCATTTTTCAATATCAAGAGGGAGCCACGGAACTCAAGTAAGTGTTTTGAGAATCAGAGAGTGAATGACATATCCACTTCCGACAATCTTAACGTCGACCTTGGCAGCCATGACCCAATACACAGGTAAGAGTATATTGTAAGCGGAAGGCATTGTTGCTGGATTTACCTGAAAGAGCAAGGTGGTGCATTGTATCGCTGGCCTCCGTGAAGAAAGGCAGAAGCAAGGTTAAAAATCAAGCATCCTTGGCATCATGTAAAAGTATCAATTAGTTTTATATAAAAGTAAAGGTAAAGGTGGAGGCAACGGCGAGAGGTGCTTTGCCACGATACTCATTTTCGAAACTTAGGCCTTTGAGACTGTGGCTGGCTATTTACTTTTCACTCACTATGTTGAGATACAAAGTCATGCCCTGTATCATCCAAGTTGCCACAGTTACCTTCCCTGGGTGTGGCCACAGATTCTCATTTTACCTACAAACTCACAAAGGGTGAATGGAAATTGAACACAAATAAATTCGGACTCTGAAGCAAACAAGTCAGCAGCTTCGGAGACTGCAACACTAACCACTCGGCTGTCGTGGTGGTATAATAGTTTCTAAACAAAACAAAAAAAACACACACACACACTCCTACAGTACCTGTCAGTCACAGAGTCGACTAAAAGGCAGGGAGTGGTATGGGCTGGGAATTTACCAACTCCACAAACAACTGCCTTAAAAACGACTGAAAAAGCCTCGGATTTTGGCCTCGTGCCTCCCCTGGGTCCAATAAAACTTGACAGGCTTGTGTAGCTGTGGGGAATATTATTTTCTTTTCACCTCAACTTGGTATAGTTTTTTCTTTTGAACATCCTTTTATGTAGCTCGATCGTAGAAAGGATAACACTCCGTAACCTTTCCATAGGAGTGCTTCGTGATAAGTTACCATATTCTTGGATTAAACTGTCCTTACATCTAAATATTCAAGATGGAAATATGTCAATATTAGATTAAGTTACGATGGAAAGACGTCAATATTAGACAAAGATAAAGTGAAAAGCGTATAGCTATGTGAGTGAAGAACGTATAAGAGTAGGTGAAGGAGTGAAGCGAATGCTCTTCACCCTTCAACACACATAACATTCTCCGGATGCAACTTGCCAGATTTTGTCCTCCAAAAGGTACTGTGACCCAGTGAGTGAGTGAGTAACACAGTTAGGGACACAACTGGCTTTGGCCGCCCAAGTGGATGCAGCAAAAACCTCTCAGACTTTAAGCATCTCTGTGCTCTGCGAGGTATACACTTTTTGGAGATTCTAACTATTATGTTAAATGAAAACGAAGATATATTTCAAATACCTTCAGTAAACGGTAAAAAAAAAATAACATGGAAAATACTTGGCTAATTTTGATGTAAAGATGGTGAAATAATTAGTGAAAGGAAATGAGGTATGTGTACGAATTTCCATTAGTTTAGTTCTACCTACAGATAACAGACTAACACTAGCCATTCCGGTATTTACTGTATCAATTCAAGTATAAAGAGAGGATTCACTAGCAATCTCACCAACTCAACCAAAGGGAAATCTAACATCATATATGCGCGGTATATATTGGACACCCTCAGACCAGACTCAAAGACCAAAGCAGAAGCGAAACTAACAGAAATGAGTGAGAAACTGGATTCATATCGAGTGCTACTGAGAAAGCTAAATTTGGGCGGATTGTCAAACGACGGGGAGACGGGGAAAGGGCCACCCTGAACCACAAAGGTCAGTGAAATTGCAGCCAGATACACGAACATTTCCAGACACCAAGGATCTACGTTCGTCGGCTGCGGAAGGCTTCTCAACTCCTTTTCCCGTGTGATTTATTTTCATTACTATACCTTACTCTTCTCCCATACGTAATTTACACATATGAAACATCGACAAAGACTGCATGAAATTTAACCTACCCTATAGTATGAAAGCAAGGGTAGTTGAGATAGAAAGTGTCAGTGAGCAGTGCAAATCTTCCTCTGTAATTATAGCAACAATAAAACAAGACAGAAAGGATGCAACAAGACTTTTAATTTACCTCGAAACACACCTTTTACTAAACTGCCCAAGAAAGAAGTCCAGAAAAACATTCTACGGACAAGAATAAGGGTTTTTCTTTGCACCTTTTCCTTATATTTTATTTTTCCTAAGTTTCTCTGGCTAATGTGTTTCCCTCGCAAAGGTAGGAAATTTTGTGGTGTCCGCTGTGATAGTATACTAGAGCTGACCTGATCATAAGGGGGTCGGTGGTGATAATATTAACACTTTGGCTCCTATGACTCATTCTCTCCAGCATAATATTGTTTGGTGTCAGGTGGAATGCCATAATTGTGAAGACGGTACTGAGAGGTTTACTACGCTTTTTTGCCTGCGTATATTCGACTCTGGGCAAAGACTACATAGCCCGTTCCCGGAGACCCAACAGCCCTCCTACGGCAACGCAGATGGCGACTCCTATCACATCACCATTTCGGCGCTGATACCCACCACCTATACTGAATATATAGAGGGTTGTTTCATTCACGACTGACAGGATTTTTTAGCGGGAACTTTTGTGTGGTATATTGGTGATCACGTGAATGCCGAGGCTCTTTTGTCGAAATTCGTGTCACTAAACTGTTCCCTGTTCGAGCTTGAAACAATACTGGAGTTTCGCAGTCTCTTAAGCTCCCTAGAATGAATCTCTAAGGACGAAAAGATGCAAGAATTAATAGGAACGTTTTGTAGAGGAAAAATTACGGGAGAAAAATGACCATCAATCTATCTATCTAAGAAGTTACTGGAGAAAAATGACCGTCAACTGTTTTTATCTATCGACCTATCTATCTATATATCAAGGCAGGAAAACAAAGGAAAGCCGAATGCACATCCCCAAAGCCTAGTTTTTCCTGCAAATCAAAATCTGAGTTACAACAGCGAGATTATGGTAAGTCTGTTTGTATTCTCGTGGCCTTAATCCCTTCAACCCAAGGACGTCTGTTTTAGCAAGATATATTATTGTTATCGGCTGCTAAAACTTTAATCAGTTTTAAATATTTCGAACTGAGGTGTTAGCCCAAGAGTTTCATATTTTCTTTCGTTCTTTTTTTTATGAATGGATGACACCTGTGATCTGGTAATGGATTTTTTTTCTTTAATTTGTTTTCTCCCTCAATTCATCTTCTGTAAAAAAAGAAAATGCAGACTTTAATTTTTTACCATCAGAGGGAGCTGCGAAGGCGGATGAAATAAAGGAAATGGTTTGTTAAACTTTATTTTACATCTTATTTCACAGTATTTCCTTCTATGTTGATCATGTCTATTTAATCCTTCGCTACGACTTGTCTTCCACCATCTTAAGAAAACTGTCCAAGGAAGGAAAAAAAACACGTGCATAAACACTAGATGCGGGAGCTTCAGGGCTCTTCGGTTCATGCCCTTAGTGTGGTGTTGTGCTGGAGGGAGATTCTTTGTGGTTTGGTGCGGCAGGGTGATTCTGCGTGGTGTGATGTCTGTGGGTCTGGTGTGATGTGGTGCGGGAGGGTGATTCTGTGTGGTGTGGTTTAGTGTGGGAGGGTAAGTCTGTGTTTATATTTACAAAGTTCATATACGTGATATGAAGTTAATCCTCTCGTGTTGGGGGTAACTCTCGTATTATATTAACCTGAACAATATTTTCGTAGAAGCAGTTTGTTCAGAGCACTGCCCAGAAAAGCGGGTACTCTTCCAATTTTCAGCCCAACCTAAACGATCGAATAATACTTCCGATTCAGACCTCACTGTGAACAAAGCTCTATAACGATCAACTATCTGAACAGGGCTCTATAACGAAGACTGCCAATATGAACAACAACCTATAACAAAGACTGCTAATTTGAACAGGGCTCTATAACAAAGACTGCCAATTAGAACAGGGCTCTATAACAAGAACCGCCTATGTGAGCTGTGACCTATGACAATGACTACCTGTACTGCTCCTCTCTGCTCGCTTGTAATGCTTGGGTTATTGTTGGTACGGCTGTCCAGAGAAGTATTGTCAGTCCCAGCCCGCAATACCAACCCTCAATACCCAACTCTCCTCCCCTTCAGGCCCCTCACTAACCTATCCTCCTGTATTTACACTTTTTCCAGAGAAGTGCTGCTGTATTAACCCTACTAACACTTTTTCCAGAGAATTGCTAATCTAAATTACGTGTCAAATGGATGGAGCTCTCGGTGGGCAAGGTAGAAGACAGGACTTTTGAGGATGGCTTTACCGCATCTGAATGAAGATAGGTGAGGTGTTGGCAGAAGCAACTCCTTAGCATCTACTTCGAATATTCACAAAGGGGAAACTGGTGGTGATTAGAGAACGTGACTGGCTGGGGAGGCAAGACTGGCCAATCAACGAGGAGGGAAGGGGAGAGGCGGCATTCAGACCACGGTGAGCATTTCTCTTTGTGCCAACAGGGTCAGTACGGCTCGTCAGTGAGGGACAACCACACAGCCACCCACATATAACAACTGGGGGGCAATTTGTAATACACCCAGGCCACTATGCTCGTTTGTTAAGGAAGCTCCCTAACCTTTTTTTCCTAAGCGATTTGTTTTGCTTATTACATCCTACTGTTCTATCGAAAGCTCCCTAACACGTTCTATTAAGCGATTTGTTTTGCTTATACACTTTACTGTTCTATCGTAAGCTCCCTAACACGTTTTCCAGAGCGATTTGTTTTGCTTGTTTCACCCGACTGTTCTATTCTGTCTAACACAAATCCTTCAAACATCGCCGTACTCTGCATAAATAACGTAAACAACCATATTAACCAGCCATATCCAAAAATAAATCGCGAAGGAAGAGGTGCTAGGGAGACTCCTAAGCCGACGAGAATACAGGCCCGAGAATACATCCTAAGTGCACAGTTAGGGACAAAAGTTAGCTATTACCCCACCATCTCCATGTCCACTTCCTCTGCTGGCTAATATTCCCTTGATCAGAGGGCCTTGCTTAATTTCTCTGCCCATTGAATTATTTCTGAATACGACTGGCTAATATCGTTTTCTACGCTGTTTAGACAGAGGATGGTTATATTAGAATGATTTTACGACAGAAGAGGACGGTAAAGTGTAATGAGCAAAATAAATCGCTTAGGAAGAGGTGACAGGGAGATTCCTTAACCGACGAGAATAAGGATCAAAGACGTTGCGGTACAGAAGGTGTTCAACAGGTACAAGCACCAGATATTTCTAAGAAATTACAGAATGCACCAAATTCGTGAGTAAAAGAAGAAAAAAAATGATATCATGCATATCTGTTTTAACCTCATCAGTACAAAGGTCTCTCCAAAAGATAAATAATATATGGCAGTGGAAAAAAATTGACTTGAGAGTGGCGAGAATCAAATGAAAAAAAAAACTCTACTAAGGAGGTAAAGTGAGAGCTTCCTACTCCTTCTACAACTTTCTGAGAGCTTTCTACTCCTTCTGTAACTTTTTGAGAGCTTCCTACTCCTTCTACAACTTTCAGAGAGCTTCCTACTCCTTCTACAGCTTTTTTAGAGCTTCCTACCCATTCTACAACTTTCAGAGAGCTTCCTAATCCTTCTACTACGTTTTCTAAGGCTAATAAAATCGCCTGGACAATGGAAAATCAATGGCAATATATCATTCTGTCGAAGTTCTATCAATACTGAAATATCACGTTACCTGTCCAATCCATCATAATATTCATGTCTTGGCCTATAGCCCTCACACAACACATGGCCTAGTTCGTGCGGGATATGCTTTGGTAAGGACGAGGTTACCAGCTTCTACAAACACGGAGCAACGATACGCTCAAAGTTCGCAGCCTCTTACACACTCCGCACCTCGCTCATCTTCATCTTGCCTACACACAAGCCCCTGCCCCCTCCCACACACTCCACCGTTTATCTCCATCTTGATTACACATAACCCCCCCCTGCATACTCCGCACCCCTCCACCTCCATCCTCCCTACACACAGCCCCCTGCCCCCCTCCTACACACTCCGCATTCCCTCCACCTCCATCCTGCCAACACACAGCCCCCTGCCTTCCTCCTATACAATCCGTACTCGCTACACCTCTATCCTTCCTACACGCAGCTCCCTGCCCCCCCTCCTACACACTCCACATTCCCTCCACCTCCATCCTGCCTACACACGACCCCCTGTCCCACTTTCCCGACTGAATGTGGCACAGTCGGGGCATATACAGTATATCCTTTCTGTCATTTCGAATTCGTGTCAAAAAACCTGAATCGATCTGGCTAATCACAGGAAGCTCAGATTCGTAGAGGGTATTAATTGTGGCTAATTATTCTGTCGAAACTTATGTATTTATTCTGAAACCTACATACATATAAAGGTACATATTAGCCCCTTCAATCCAATGGTGTACTTTATTCACTTACTCTTGCTGCTTAAGGCGATTTTATTAAGCTTGGAGACCTCTTGCAAAATAAGGATTAGTTGAAGGCTGTGTAACCCACCATACTCGAACGGTCTCTCCTAAGCTGAATAAAATCGTCTGGAAATTAATACACTAAAACACGTCATTTGAGTGCATGGGATAATTGCTTCCAGTGGGACGATTTTTACATTTTATTTTTCTTTTTGTTTTAAAGTTAGGGAGATACTCTTCATATTGACAGGGTTACAAACAATCAATTTTTACAGTCTCGTGGTCGCGAAAACTGTAATATTCTAGTCCAGCCAAAGCCATATGATTTTATTGGGCTGAGAGTGAGCTACTGAGCCACAGTGTTAATACTACCACTGCTCCTCTTATGGCTCGGTTTAATCTTGTACTATTTTGCAGCTAACGCCAGACGAATTAACCCTCTCATGGTCAAGGCATATCTGGTACTGTGTTCAAACTGCCAGATGAATTATTTATTTATTTATTTAGTTATTTAATTGCCAGCTGAGTGAGTAATACGAGCCAGAAAGCGTTATTTTTTTCGTTAAAATAAAGACGATAACCGATAATGGGAAATCCTTCGCTGTGACAGGGTTGATGCACAGCGAAAGATTTCAGTGGACTCCCAATTTCCAACTCGAAAATCAACTACGATGTGTGTAGGTTCTCTGTGCTATTGGTGGTTTGGCAGAGAAAGAAGGAAATCCATTTAGAAAAGAGAGAAAGGAGAAAATCCATTTGGAAACGAGGGAAAGGAGGAAATCCATTTAGAAAAGAAAGGGCAGAGTGAGTAGCAGGAAGGACGAATGTTTGGGTGCTGTGCAGAAGCAAATGAAAAGACGCGAAAGGGTAAAGTGAAGAAAATACAGAAACCCTAAAAACTGAGAGAAACAGTAGAGAGTAGGAGGGGTTGCTGGGCAAGTGGCAAAGCAGGAAGCATATTAGGAAACAGTGTAAACGCAAATGGATATACAAGGACGTAATGAAACCCAAGAAAGAAAAATCTAAAATCAGTGATAAAGGAGAGGAACACTAAGGTGGGCGGTAGGAAGCGAAAAAAAAGTAGGGTGGGGGACTGGAAGAGGGAATTTTAGGGCGCACTGCAGACGCAAATGGAAAGACGAGAATGCAGTGGAAACCAAGGAAGAGGAGGGGAAAAAAATGATAAAAAAGAAAATCAGTATGGCGAGCTGTGGGCAAGAAAGGTGTTACTGTGCAGTGTCGATTAAGCTGGAAACACAAGAAGGCAGCGAAAACCGGGAGAATAAGAAAAAAAATTAACAAACGCTGATAAAAGAGAGAAATGGTAGTGAGTGAAAGGAAGGAAGGATGTTTGGGTGAAGTGCACACGCAAATGGATACACTAGAAGGCAGTGGAAATCAAGAAAGGAAAGAAACTAGAGAATTCTTAATCTTTTCTTTTGGCGAGAAGGTAGTGTGAGAAGAGCATTCGGAAACTCAGATTTACGAAGAAGAGACACGTGTATCTGGAAAATGATTTACGCAAAAGAGATAAATGTATTTGGACACTTAGATTTACAAAGAAGATATAAGTGTATTTGGAAACTTAGATTCACAAAGGGATAAGTATATTTGGAAACTTAGATATACAAAGAGATTTGTGTATTTGGAAACACAGACTCACAAAGAAGAGATAGGTGTATATGGAAACTTAGATTTACAAAGAAGAGATAAGTGTATTTGGAAACTTAGATTTACAAAGAAGAGATAAGTGTATTTGGAAACTCAGATTCACAGAGAGATAAGTGTATTTGGAAACTTATATTTACAAAGAGATTTACGTATTTGGAAACATAGATTTACACGAAGAGATAGGTGTATATGGAAACTTAGATTTACAAAGAAGGGATTAGTGTATTTGGAAACTTAGATTTACAAAGAGACACGTGTACTATATTTGGAAAAATATTTACAAAGAAGAGATAAGTGTATTTGGAAACTTACCAAAAAAAGTGTATTTGGAAACTCTGATTTACAAAGAAGAGATAAGTGTATTTGGAAACACAGATTTACAAGAAGAAGGGTATTTGCAAACTAAGATTTACAAAGAGAAGTGTATCTGGAAACTCAGATTTACAAAGAACGTGATCAGAGTGAGAAAGAATAAAGTGGAGAAACAC
>JAGKTI010027367.1:0-13285 GCA_018397915.1 Birgus latro | reverse complement strand
CGGACAACAAGCTAAAAGACGCAGCAAATAAAAAGTGAACACAAAAAATAAAGTTAATAACTGTTACGTGAAATAAAACGTTGAAAAGAGTAAAAGATAGGTAATAAAATAGCAGTCACTGATAAAAGTTGAAGAAAGCCAGCAGCCTGAAGAAAACTAAAAAATCAGTAAAATTGCTAAAGGCTCCACCAAGCACCGGAGAGAGACAGTAGGCACCATCTGTCCCTCGATGACTATGGAGGAATCTGACGTAGGTCCCCCACGTATGAATTCTGGACGGCAAGTATGATGTTATATGAGAAGCAGGAAGTGGATAGTTGGTCGAGGGCTGTTGAGTAGCTGCAGCTTTAGCTAATGTATTTGCCCTCTCATTGCCCATCACATCAACATGTGCGGAACAGCCACTCCAAAATAGCAAAGAGTATAGGATGGGAAAAGTTAAAAGAGTCCAGGGCCAAAAGCGCCCCTTGACAGTCGATAAAAATAGTAAAATAAGCGTCACTGTGGACAAACACCAGCTTCAGGGCTAAAACGATAGTTGACAATTCTGCAGTAAAAACTAAGGCAGCCAAAGGAAGACTACCTCCATGGCTTAAATTGGGAAATACCACTCCAAAACCAACACCAGAGGCGGATTTAGAGTCATCAGTATACACAGGCACAGAACCATCATGACTACAAGACTGTTCTAAGAATAATTGTAAAAGACACTGAAGAGTGACAGAATCCTTTAAGCCTGCCAAAGACCTGCAGAAAGTTACCTTGGGCAAGATCCATGGTGCAACCTTCGGGATCCGAACCGGGCTAACAGGTACTGAACACAAACCAAACTCCTCCATGATGTCCTGAGCCCTATTGCCAAACGGATGAGGCATGTAAGGGTGCCTACGATAATACAAAAAAACAAAACTGTTTCATTGCACACTCTCAGACAAGAGTGTCTGGAAGGCGACAAATCTGGAACCAGCACAGCGCTGCAACAGACTGACGCAGCAGACCTAAGGGAGGCACACCAGCCTCCACCAACAGGCTGGGAATCGGAGTATACCAAAAAGCGCCAGTTGCAAGGCGAAGGCCAGCATGATACACAGCATCTAAAGATTTTAGTCTGGACTCTGTGGCAGAGGAGTAGACCTCACAGCCATACGACAGCTTGGATTTTATAAAAGCATGAAATAGATGAGATGAAAGAGTGTCCTCCGATCAGCACCCCAAGAGGTATGGGACGAACCCTCAACAGACTGAGAGCCTTCATACATAGTTCTTTAAGATTTGCCAAGTGTGAAGCCCAAGTCAAACGGCGGTCAAACGTCAGACCCAAGAATTTTGTCTCCGCCACACAACGGAGTCTCCTGCCACAAAGCTGGAGATCAGGGTCCGGGTGTACCCCTCTCATCCTACAAAAGTGCATAGCCACAGTCTTAGAAAGGGAAACCGAAAACCCTTGGAAGTGGCACAGGTAGAAACCTTGCCCAAGGCAAGCCGCATACGCCACTCAATAGCAGACATGCGGGAGCCAGAAAACCATATAACTAAGTCATCCACATAAAGAGATGAGGAAACCCCTGCAGGCACAGTGTCAAGGATACCATTGATGGCCACTGCAAACAGGGAAAAACTTAAGACACTCCCCTGTGGGACATCTTCCTCCTGGCACAGTGGCACGGAGAGGGTAGAGCCCACACGGACCCGAAACACACGACTGGACAAGAAGTCTTCAAGCAACACATCTTCCTCCTGGCACAGTGGCACAGAGAGGGTAGAACACACACGGACCCGAAACACACAATTGGTCAAGAAGTCTTCAAGCAACAAAGGCAGCCGACCACGTAAACCAAAGGCATGAAGTTGTTGGAGGATGCCATGGCACCAGGCAGTGCCATAAGCCTTCTCAAGGTCAAAGAACAAAGCCACAAGATGTTGCTTAGAGGCAAAAGCTTTACAGATCGATGCCTCGAGCCTGATAAGGTTGTCCGAAGTACATCAGAATTTATGGAGGCCACTCTGCGAAGGAGGGAGAAAGCAACCCTTCTCTAGAAACCACACAAGCATGACACTGACCATCTTTTTGAATAGCATGCACACTCACGATGTTAAAGCAATTGGGCGATAGTTGGAAACCTGGGAATGGTCCTTACCAGGCTTGGGAATAGGGAGGACAACACCCAACTTCCAGCTCTTGGGAATAGAGCCCTCACTCCAAACCCAGTTAAAAAGGTCCAATAAAAACTGAAGTGAATCAGTCGGCAGATGACGGAGCATAACGTATTGAATTTAGTCAGGGCCAGGAGCGGCGTCACCACACTCTGAGAGGGCAGGACGTAGCTCACAGAGACTAAAGTCTAAATTATACAGCTCTCCGTATCGTTCAGCATCATCGATAGTTGAAAAATCAGTAACCTTGTAGGCAAATACACGCAGTTCCTCACAGAGAGACCAATCAGCCCTATCTACGCACCAGCGTGGCATACGGGCTGCAGGAACAGAGTGAGCAGTTTGGACCAATACTGGATAATGGTCACTACCATGCAGTTCATCCAAAACCTCTAATGAAAAATCAAGGGCACAATCAGAGGAGGAAATGGTGAGGTCAATGACAGAATATGTGCAAGCCTGAACATGAAAATGGGTTGACCTCCTATCGTTTAGGACAACCAAATCTAAATCCCCAACCAAAGGGGCAAGAAGATTACCCTGGGGATTTGAAAGGTAGTCACCCCACAAAGGATGGCGGCCATTTAGGTCACCCAGGAGTAGAAAAGGGGGTGAAAGTTGCCTGGTAAGAGTCTTCAGATCAGCACGCATAACACGAGCGGAAGGTGGAAGGTACAGACAACAGATGGTATAGCACCTCCCAACGTGCATCTGTACTGCTAGAACTTGAAGGGAAGACTGTATTGCAAAGGCAATAAAGGGGACATCAGATCGGCATAAAATGGCACATCCACCACTGTGACCGCCAGGAGGAGATGCAAAGACCTAATACTCTCTAATTGAAGGAAACTGTCTATCTCCCACCATTGTCTCCTTGAGACAGACACAAAGCGTGCTCAGGGCAGATAGTAATAACTGCAATTCCTCCCAATTTGCCATGGTACCTCTACAGTTCCATTGAAGACAGAGTGGTACTGATTGAGCCATATTGATTAGTAGTAAATAATATGAATTAAGAAACACTAAGGCTATGTAGCAACCTCAATGGGAAGGGTGTGAAAGCCCTTCTTCCTAGGCGCGGAGCTCTGCCTCACCGACCGAGAAGACAAGGAAGATTTAGTTTCCATGAGTGGAAGGACCCTTACCCCGAGACACATCCCGCCCATCGCCAGAATGAGCCCGAGGCACAGAGATCTTCCTGGAAGACCCACTCGCTCTGTCTCCAGATCCACGTGGTCAAGCTGGCACACCAAACCCTCCCGAATCGAAACATCCAAAGATTGACTGATGGGTGACGGATCAGAGGGAGCAAGCGACTGAGCCCTTTGAGTATCTAAAGACCCAGACCCCGCCACACCTGAGCAAGAGGCAGGGACTGGAATCCTAGAAAGACTATCACGAACACCCACCGACTTAGACACCACCACTGCCCGGGTTGCTGAGCGAAGAGCCCTTTCAGAATCCTCATGTGCCACAGAAGTTTGAACCTTAGAAGGAGGGGAGTCACCCAAAGACTCCTCGCTTCTCACTCGTTTGAGGTTGATAGATGCAACCTCCATCTCTACACCAGAACTTAAAGCACTAGAAACTAGGGGCACACTGTAGAGAAGACTGAGCACCAGCAGCAGGGCGAGCTGATGGAGCAGGAGCAGCAGTTGGTACGGGAGTAACAGCCGATACAGGAGTGTTAGTCGGTACAGGAGGAGCAGCTGGTACAGGTTTAGCAGCTGGTACAGGAGCAGCAGCCGGATGGGATGAAGATTGCAAAGGTACCTGAGTCCTTGGGAGATCACAAAGAGGAGGAGTAGGATGTCCAGCATCTGACAAGGGACAAGGAGAAGGGTCAGTGAGAGGAGCAGGAGCCCCACGATGGTGCACCGCATGCTCCGACTTAGAAAGAACAGAAGCAAAGGACACACCTGGGCGGATATACATAGACATGACACGGTCCTTAGCTTCGGTAAAACTCAACCTCTCTGTTGCTCTACGAGACAAAATTTCTTGTTCCATTATGTATCTATCACAAGATTTAGAAGAAGCAGTGTGCTCATCACCACAACTGACACAAGATACCGGACCAGGGCATTCCACACCCTCATGAATATCCCAACCACATGACACACAGACCGCTGGAAGGCCCAGGGCAAGACGCCAACACGTTCGACCAATATGACCGAAACGCTGACAGTGGAAACATCGATGAGGCATAGGGGCATAGGGCTTAAATTTGTATCTGAACCACTCAGCGGTAAGAACAGCAGGAAGGCTCAATGAATTGAAAGTCACGATCAAGGATGGAGTTGGAACAAGGTCACCATTCATCTTCTTCCGAACATTCTGGGCAGACAACTCTTGTACAAGGCATGCCTCATCGTAAAGCACCAATTCCTTAGCATACACAACTCCACAGGAATATTTATCAAAACATGGGGGAAGCACGTGACACACTGACCTGAAAGCATGGACAAGGATATAATAGCCACTCTCTGAGAAGGGTCTGACACCTCCACCAACAAACTGCCATCAGCCTGTGGAACAACCTTAGGGGCCGCACCACAAGCAGCGACGAGTTCTCGATGTGTGCGAAAAATATCGCACCTTCCAAGGTCCATCCTTGCAGGGCTTTGAACCACTAAGAACTTGGCGAACAGTTCACGAGGTGGAGTAATTCGAGAATATTCTAAATCTTGCACATGGGGGTCATGAGGGTCGGGTGTACTCCTTGATCCCCGTCTGCGTCTGCGACTCTTGCTATGGAAGCCACTGGACTGGGCAAGCAAGGCGGGGGGGGGGGGGGGGGAGGCGAATCCTCCATGCAGCCACGTGGAACCTGGAAGGGCTCCAGAATGGCTACCAGTGAAGGCTGAGACGAAGCCATGGAGTTGCTGAGGTCAGGGAGAGAGGCAGGTCGGGGCACGTTACTAATAGCCATAATAATAAACTAAATAACTTCATTCCCCCACCCCCCCCACTCACTACGGAGCCCAACAAAGAGAGGCCACATGCCACAGGCAACCTCATGGGTAGCAGGGGAGTATACATGGGTACCACTGGGGGGCCCGGGCAAGGGTGACCCTAGGACGATAGGAGCCACCAGGCCCCCCAGTGCCCACTTGACCCTAGCCAACGCATGACCAGTCGACTGACCTGGTCGGGCCCAACCAGGCCGCCTGTCTAACCAGAATAAGGGACCAAAGAGGTGCATTGCTAGCTGCAGGGCGCATCATGCAGCATTGCTCAACCCCCAGGACTTCCGCCCCACAGCACTGCGGGACGCCACGCACGGCAAACACGTGGGGAGGCAACAGTCCTGCCTTAGATGGCAAACGGGCTGGGACTAACATCACCAGCAGGCCTCCTCCTCTAGTGATGTAGGGGGTGCATGGTCCACGAGGCCGACAAATGCCGAACCCTATAAAGGTAGGCATGCCTCCAAAGTCGGTGGCACTGACAACCACGCTTCAAGCCCCTCCACCGCAACAAGGTGACCCCCTGCAGCGGGGATAATAGTTTCAAGCAATCTGCAAACCACCGATGTTAAACTAATTGGGCGGTAGTTTTCTGGTTGGGCTCTATTGCCCTTTTTGAATATTGGGGTTACATTAGCAAGCTTCCATTCATGTGGAACCTTACTGCTCTTAAGTGATAAGTTAAAAAGTTCAGACAAAGGCTTTGATATTTCATTATGTAGTTCCTTCAATACACGTGGAGATATTTTGTCCGGTCATGGTGTTTTATTCTCTTTTAATTTGTTTGTTGGAAGCAGTACATCACGATCGCTAACTGTGATGTCAGTGATTATCTTGCCCTCTTCTATAGGAATGGGGGAAACAGCAGGAATCGTATGCATATTTTCTGTTGTAAATACTGATGCGAAGACAGTATTAAGAATTTTCGCCATCATAGATTCATCATCAGTGTGCTCTTCGTTATCTGTGATTAAGGGACCGATTGTTGGAGTTATTACCTTTTTTCTTCTTATATATCTGAAAAATTCTTTGGGATTTGATATACTGATACTTGCAATATGTGCCTCAAGGTTTTTCTTACTGCATTTAATTAATTTTTTGGCTTTTCGTCGAAGGGCTTTTTATTAATTTTTATAACTTTGACTCTTTGTGGTATTATAATTTTCATATGCAAGATTTTTTGCTTCCAGACAATGTCGGAGTTCCACCATTTGGGTTTAGAATTTTTGGCAGGCCTTATGTTGTGCATTGGAATACATAACCTGACAGCACTGTTGAGAGTTTCTGTAAAAAAAATTCCACACGTCATTGATATCTAAAGTTTCAACTGTGGGATGCCAGTCACCTGCACCTACAATTGCCTTTAATTTCTTAAAATTTGCTCTCTTAAAGTCGGGCACTTTCTCGCAACTGCCCCTGACACTGTCTTCACTGAGTTTAACCCGCCCAGTTCCCCCGACGTACGATGCACGTCACCACTATTTTTCACACTCAGACCCACCTACGTGCATTGTACGTCAGTCAATTGCAAGGCCCGTTGTTTGCACATTTTTCAAGAGTCGCGGGTGATTTTTGGTAGGAATATGTGGGAGACCTTCCTCTATCGGCTATCAAGTGGAGATACTGCCTGGCCCCACCTGACCCCCCTCCCACCCTCCCACCCACACTCGGCAATTCACCTGTTAGCAGTAACCTGGCCAGTAAAGACATGTTGCGCCACGGTCTCTCCAATGACGAAATTCACGGTGAAAGTGATTCCTGAGGTGGAGGACAAAAAATAAAGAACCTAGAATAAGAAATAAACAGATGTGATGAGGTGGTAATGTCGTAAAGGAAGGNGTCGAAGAGCATCGTATTCATTTTTATCACTTTGACTCTTTGTGGTATTATAATTTTCATATGCAAGATTTTTTGCTTCCAGACAATGTCGGAGTTCCACCATTTGGGTTTAGAATTTTTGGCAGGCCTTCTGTTGTGCATTGGAATACATAACCTGACAGCACTGTTGAGAGTTTCTGTAAAAAAAAAATCCACACGTCATTGATATCTAAAGTTTTGACAGTGGGATGCCAGTCACCTGCACCTACAATTGCCTTTAATTTCTTAAAATTTGCTCTCTTAAAGTCGGGCACTTTCTCGCAACTGCCTCTGACACTGTCTTCACTGAGTTTAACCCGCCCAGTTCCCCCGACGTACGATGCACGTCACCACTGTTTTTCACGCTCAGACCCACCTACGTGCATTGTACGTCAGTCAATTGCAAGGCCCGTCGTTTGCACATTTTTCAAGAGTCGCGGGTGATTTTTGGTAGGAATATGTGGGAGACCTTCCTCTATCGGCTATCAAGTGGAGATACTGCCTGGCCCCACCTGACCCCCCTCCCACCCTCCCACCCACACTCGGCAATTCACCTGTTAGCAGTAACCTGGCCAGTAAAGACATGTTGCGCCACGGTCTCTCCAATGACGAAATTCACGGTGAAAGTGATTCCTGAGGTGGAGGACAAAAAATAAAGAACCTAGAATAAGAAACAAACAGATGTGATGAGGTGGTAATGTCGTAAAGGAAGGTGCCATATGTTGGTGTTTTAGGTGAATGAACTACGCTTATATCACCTATATTATTGGGTGAAAACCAATATAGTCTTGTACTACACATAAATTCATAGCAAATAAATAAATACGTAATTCAAAGTGGCTTGAATTAGTTTGCCCTCCCATAGTTCATTTTCTTTGAAGCCAGATACCATGAGAGAGAACGAAAAGGTAAGGGTGACTGTCACCTGCAGCAACATTTATAAGCTCAGGAGGGCGATTTCTCTATGAATTTTCGATGTTTCTCACCAAAAGCAGAGGTTTGAGCCCAAAAAAGACAAGTTGAAAATCGGTTGGGTTCTGAGAGTGTATTGGGTAAAAAATCGGTCGGGAATGGGTTGGTTAATGTTAAATGAAACTATGCGATGACCACTTCTACTAAATTCTTCTCCTACAATAACGTTATTCACTACATTTTCTGATGTGGCTAAGACAAGATCTAGGATGTTAGATCCAAGTGTCAGATAATTTACAAATTGATATAAAGAACTTTCCTGCAAGTTTGTCTAACCTGTGTGTGAGGATAGGGGTTCTGCCCATTTTGGAACTGGTAAATAAAAATCGCCAAATATTACCGTGCTTTGCATACAAGATATTTTGGCAATTTGATCGTAGATTTCGTTATCGATGTTGAGTGGCTGACTGGGAGGACGATAAATTACCCCAAGGGTGATTTTATGACAAGATTAGCTGAATATAAATAGTGTTAATGTTTTCAATACATGGCTTGGTAATTACTGCTTGATGAAACCCTGATTTAATATATAACAACACACCGCCCCCTGTTAGGTTCTTCCTTTCACTACTGAAAATGTGATAGCCTGGTAAATTAAACTCTGCTAGAAAATCTCTTTGTTCAATATCTAGCCACAGTTCTGTTATACCAATTACATGATAATCTTGGTAAAGACAAGGGCCTCCGAATCAGAAAATTTGTTACGTAGACTATGCGTATTTACAAGAATCGCTTTAATGTGTTTTCTTTTCCGATGTGGGGAGGTTCCATTACATATTGATTTATCAGACTGTATGACATCTACGTTTGCCTCCTGTGATGCCTGTTTTTTCGCCAGAAGAAACTTACGACATCACTAAGCAAACGACTGAGACAGGCAGAACCAACGGCATTCAAGTGCAATCCATCACCCGCAAAAGAAAGATTAACCTGAGTTGTAGTAAAGAGAGAGAGAGAGAGAGAGAGAGAGAGAGAGAGAGAGAGAGAGAGAGAGAGAGAGAGAGAGAGAGAGAGAGAGAGACTAATGATAACTCCCAAAGCATCTTGATTTTCACTGCGTTTCATCGTGGCTTTCAGTTTGTAAACGAATTTCATCTTGTTTTATCCAAGTGTCTAATTCAGTAAGTAACAACTAATTTTCTTCGATTTCTGAAACTGTAAAAAAAAAAACAGAGCTTTAAACACTGGCAGATGATCCATTACAGATGATCCATCCCCAAATTTTACTGTTTCAGTCCGATAACGTATAGTTTATTTTCCCTCCCTGTGGACTCTTTTGTTCATCTTATTGTAAGCCCCTTCTAATGAAGAGGTCAGAAAGTAGAAACCACTTTCTGGAGGAGGTGTTGGTGAAGACTATGTCTGACTATCTAGCTCAAAATGGTTCTCCTTATCTGTCTATAGCCAGACGCCTTAATCACTGAAGTAATGACCAAACACGTATAGCCTCCGTATCATTATGTTCTCCCCATTAAACTGCCCACTTTCCAACTTAATGTCATCATCTAAGTATCAGATATAAAGAATAAAAGGAATGCATACCAAGCTGAAGAGGCTAGATGCAGTTCAAGGTCAAACTGGACCCTATATCTGTACATTCCTTCACCAGGGAAAGGTTAGATAATGTATATTTCACGCTGTTTCTCTTGTGGATATTTTATGCCCTTTTTCAAGATCTGCTCAGTTCTAAATAACAAGACACAAACAGGATTTTTATTTTAAGTGCAGTAGGGAAAGTAAGTCGCTAAGGAAGAGGCATTATGAAACTTCAATAGTCAGTGAGAATACTGGTTAAAGAATTAAGGCAAGAGCCTCTGTGGTACAGTGGTAGAGTGTGCGTTTCCGTGCACTGAAGAACGAGGGTTCGCGCCCCGCCAGGGTGATAAACTCTGGGAGCGTCCTTCCGACCAAGTACTGCTTTGGCGGGCATTAGGGGTGCTGTGGTTGAACCAGTGTCGCATACTTTAAAGTATGCTTGCACGCAGTCGGCTTGGGCGGGCTGATTACACTTGGTTCACAGACTACACACACATCCAAAGCCACTCCATCACAACAGTCACACTAACAAGCACTTTTCACCCTACATACATTCTCTGCAGAGCACCACATGTTGGTTGAGTGGAACCTGATATACCAGAAAGAAAAAAAAAATCTGCTATATTTTTTTTTTTGCTTCAACTTCATGAAGATTTACGTCATTTTGCATCTTGTTTCTGTGGATCTATAAAAAACTAAAATAATCCCATGGATATGCCCTTTACACGGCCTCGGGGGAAGCGGTGGCTCAGTCGGTAGAAAGGTGGCCTGTAGTCCTACCAGACCCAGGTTCAAATCCCCCCTGGGGCAGAGAACAGTTTAAGATCTGAATTTCTTGAAATCACCCTTTACTGATTTACCAGAAGACCCGCTGGCATGTCATAAAAATACCCCCGTTAATGCCAATTCACCAGTCCTATATGAGGAAGCCGTAGCATGTATTCAGTATGGACAGTGGGTGCTGGTCCCGATGTGGTGACATGCAGAGGTGTATGGTATGTAGGAGGACTGCTGGGCCTTGAGAGTAAGTTGTGAAGCCTATGCCCAGAGTCGGACACATAAAAAAAAAAGTAGCATTAAAACTTGCTGAAGTTTTAATAATTTTCTTGTTACTCGTACCTCGTTAGCATATTAGAACATTACCATAGTTTTACGTCTTGTATATACCACCTCTTCATGACCAAGGTCTTATTTCTTGCTAAAGCTAAGCATTTAGACGGAGATATTACAATCTTAAGTCAAGATGAACTGGACAGTATACTGTTTATACTGCAATTCCTAACCTACATTGTTTGAGGCGTGGAGGTGTGCAGCGTGCATCAGCGGTCGATGGTGGGCAACATGTTCATCGTGCCATGGGCTGTGGGGTACATGATACTACCTGGTGTGGCATACCTGGTGAGGCACTGGCGATGGTTGCAGGCTGCTCTATCACTGTCAACACTACTCCTCTGGACATACTACTGGTACGTTCTGCTGCACTCTCACTATCATCATTCCTCATCTCACTCATCACTACGTCAGGCTGTTCTCACACTATAATCACTACAATTCACCTGACATATTTGGGTCGTGTTTCGTGGAAAAAAGAGGTCGCTACTCTGAGGAGATGTCATTCGCCCTCATGATATCGTTTACCACTATAGCCACACCACAGGTACGTCATGCTGCTCTTTCACTTCCATTTCTTCCCTGGAAATGCTGCTGGTACAAATTCACTCATCTGGATGTTATTGCTGGATACCCTACCATTCATATCAATATCTCTCTGGATACTGCGTGTACTCGTACATCATGCTGCTCTCTCACTTACATGACTCCCTCAGGCTCTCTGCTTACTCGGCATTTTCCCTTCAGACATGTTATTGGTACACAGTAATGTCAACTACCGCACCAGGTTGAAATCCTTAACAAATATGCATTTTTTTCCAGGCTAGTTTCAGAGTCTCCCCGGTGGCTGATCAGCAAGGGTCGACTACACGAGGCAGTTGATGTGCTCACCAAGGCTGCCAAGATGAACGGCCGGCCTCTGCCCTCACACCACCACCTCCTGGCCAGAGTCACCGCCATGCACAACAAGGCAGGTTACAGTAAATTTCTCCTTTGATTATACGAAGAGGACTTGTATGACTCGATTCTTCTCTTTTCCTAGCTTTTCATTTTCTGCTTTGTATCTGCCTCCATAACATTTCCTCCTGGCCAGAATTACAACAAGATACACAATGCTTTTATAACAAATCCCTCTTGTGATATATTAGTGGCCTGATTCTGAGATCCACTTCTTAACCATTTAATGTAAATTATTTTGTTTATATAAAAAAAAAAACTGCCTCCTCCAGTTGTTCACGTCAGTTTCAATAATTAATTTACAGTTTGCTTTCAGTTTCATTTCTCTGTTGTCTGTGCTGTAATGAGAACTCCATCTAGCAGATATCTACTCGTAGAGGCTGATGGTTCCATTTTCATAATACTTAAACTTTACTCAGCCATTCATAATCCATGTCAGACGCTCTTTGCATCGCCTAGATATAGTCATCGCAATGAAGTGATGTAGTAAATGAATTTAATGTTAAGTATACAGTGTTTTGTGATAGTTCCATATCAGTGTTTGCCTTTTGAGTGGGAAGGAAAACATATTATTACTTATAACTCCCTTCCTTAATCCAGTGTACAGTACAGTAAAGTCACACCATACGTTACCTTCATTGACAATATTTTGCCAGTAAATCCACTGTAAAATCATGAAAAACTACCATTAAAATTGCAATGTTACATAAATAGTTTATCTGCCAGTTTCTTCCATATTACAGTATCAGTTGTATGGAAAAAGTTGCTATAATTTCAAACACATCCCTAACCTATAGCGATACCTGCCTGAGTGCTCTATTACATAGCACTTCATCTAGAGTGACCCCAACAAACAGATTTACCAGGCAGTCTTACTAGTCATTAAAGAGTGACCCCAACAAACAGATTTACCAGGCAGTCTTACTAGTCATTAATGACGAAGACACCACTCTCCTTTAAGTTCTGCATTGCATCTTGGTTCGTTAGTGTCTTGTACGATGATAAATTAAACTGGTCAAAGCAAAAATAAATAAATGCAGTCACAATCCCAAGTTTGATGCCAATTCTCTGCTGTTTATTAAAAGGAATTTAATACCCTAAATATTATTTTATGTGACACAATAAGCACACGTGAAGGAAGGATACTCTGCGACGTTTGAGGAGTAATTATACGAGTTAAAATGGAGGGCACAGCACAATGCTGGGCCTGGTAAGGGAGTGTTGGCGAACTGTTGATTGTGATGGTACCATGCAGGCTTTATCACACGCCCGATACAAATAAAGACCAATGTGAAATGGATGATTGTTGCGATGCATAAGTGTTCCACGGCACACCAGTGTTCCCCAGCACATCATTATTCCACGCCACACCGTGTTCAACCTCACGCTAGTGTTCTGATGTACGCCATCGTTCTGCAGCACATTTCTTCACTGCATTTTCCTTTTTTTTTCTTATTCATTATTATGAGTATAGATATATTTACTCGTATTTCTTACCAAGAGACATCGTAACGCTTAACTCTAGATAGGAAGACGTCCCTTCTGACCTCGGGATAGGAAGACCTGTGCCGTTTGGATACACTGAAGGAAAATAAAATAAGAAAATATACAAAGATGTTTTATTCAAAACTAATGAAGCTGAAATACAAATATAACTCATGTGGAGACCAGATGACTAGGAATGAATAAAACTGAGCTAAAATATATACATTTATGAGTTACTTGAAAAC
>JAGKTI010027366.1:0-13285 GCA_018397915.1 Birgus latro | reverse complement strand
GCAATAATTTTTTCAATCGGTTATTGTGACCCTCATAATAAAAATAATTTAAAATGCATGGCCTGGAGCGAAAAGTCAGGAACTGAGCAGCTTCACCCCTCCCCTCTTGTAGATCATCTATGGGGCCCGTCAGGGGATGAAAAACAGCAGGATCAGATTATGAGATAAACCGCGTGACGATGAAGTTAATTACCTCCGCGCCTTGTGGATCAAAGGAAGTGGCATTGGTGATAGCTGTTGTTTGTTCTGGCATCAGCTTGCGGTCGGTGTAGGCTCGCAGCAGAGCAGTGTGGTGAGCTTTGTAGGTTTCTTTGTTGGCATCTTTGAGTTCGGTGCTGGCAGTGTAGTCATCAGTGATGTGGAGGAGGTCCATATTGCGAGCGGCGCCAAGTTGGGATGCTGTCTGGTGGTCTAGTGGCTCTGGAAGGTCCGCGACTCGCTCACGTATGGTGGCGGTGTCCTGGCGCTTTCCTCGACGTTTCGTCGTCTTCGTTTTATATGGTTCAAGAGAAGCAGGAACATCATCAGTTATTTCATCCCCGCCATCTGCAGCAGATCTTGGAGAAGAGGGAGGGTCCTTGGGATCTTGTCCTTCCTCCCTGCTGCCGTGCCAGTAACATTACTGTAGAGCTAGTGAAACTCAGCAAGTGGAAGCCGTAGACTATGGCGAGAACATTTGCTGCTGTCTACGACCCGATGAGGCGGGTATCTGACAGCAGACCTGACCCGCTGGGAGCCCAGAAGACCAGGGGGACCGTGTGTTGGTTCAACGTGAAGGCTGTGTACAGTTTCATCACACGCCAGGACACTGGTGCTGATGCTTTTGTGCACAACTGAGCGATCATTGCTCGCAACACACGGCACCTCCAGCACTCTCTTGGCGAGAGTGAGACAGTGGAGTTCAGTCTCTCACAGTCTCCTAAGGGTCCTGTGGCCAGGGTTGTCTCTGGGCTGGGGGGTGTTGCTGTGCAGGGCTCTGCCTATGCACGGCCTGGAGACGCCGGTCCAAGGGTCCTAGGTGCTCTGGGGAGATGGACGCCATCGTTGCGTTGTGTATAACGATGGCGAGGGCTTTTCGTGGTGATGACAGGGCGGCTCTGCACATTCTCCTCCCTCAAATCTTTGAGGAGAATGGGCTGCCTCGTCTTGCCATCCCCAAAAGTTTCGCCTGTGACGCCCTTCCTGCCACTCATTAGGAGTGTCAGCCCCGGCCACAGCAGCCAGTCCAA
The DNA here is from genome assembly GCA_018397915.1 of Birgus latro. NCBI lineage: Eukaryota > Metazoa > Arthropoda > Malacostraca > Decapoda > Coenobitidae > Birgus > Birgus latro. The sequence continues at coordinate 12,056 of JAGKTI010027366.1, read as the reverse complement.
CTCCGCACGACACCGCGGAAATGGCTGCAGCTCGATGCTCTCCTCAACGGGGCGACGGCTTCCTCTACCATTTCCGAAGTTGACGACCTGACACCGACCACCGACATGGAAATGGAACTATCCCAGACCACCGGTGAGGTCCATCCACCGTCACCAGCAGCAGAGGAGGGACAGGCCCCTACCACCGATCTCCTAAGCCCGACTGATCCCATTAACCCTACTGGAGTGGCGGGCTCAGGGACCGAGTGACGTCAAGTGCGGAGTGATCCCATTTTTAGCCAGAAATGATCGGACCTTGTATCTCGCTTGACCTTGATTACTCAGAGAATACGGATGAACTTTAATTTTTTTAATGCTTCAGGGTCTATCCCCAGGGCATATCCCCAAGGCCCAGTAGTCATCCTACATCTCCACATGTCACCATTTCTGCGCTAATACCCCAACGTCCATATTGAATACATGCTAGAACTGTCTCATACTGGAGTGGTGTATTGGTATTAGTAGGGTATTTTTATGACATGTCGGTGGGTCTTCTGGCAGATCTGTAAAAGTATGCTTTTATGAAATTCAAATCCATAAACTATTCTCTGCCCCAGCTGGGATATGAACCGGAGTCCGTTAGGACTGCAGGCCACCTCTCTACCATTTGAGCCACCGCCTCCAGCATAAAATCAAAGAATAATCAAAGCTGAAAATGTTTATACAGAAGCAAATACTGAATAAAAATACAGAATAAAAAATACTAAATAAATAAAATCCATGCCACTAACAGACTATAGATTCGTTCATTCAAAACCGCTGCTTTTTTTTTTTAATTAAAAACTGCGGCTGAAACTTCTCCATGTATGAGTTTTTGGTAGATTCTTGCAGTGCAACATCAGGCATTAGTCGGTCATCAAGTTTACGTTTCATTTTCCTTGATATCTTATCTCCATCTCCTTTATATCCTGATGAAATCTTTCACCTCGTTCTCCACTCAAAGCCAGCACTTCCGGAAACTAGTTCAAAATAGCATTCAGGAAATGTCTTAGACTCATATTTCATTGTAGGGCGTTGAACTTTTCCAGCATCCGGATTACAATGTCTCTGTAGTCTGGATCCTCATAGTTTCCTAAGTAGATTTTAATGACACCTTTCAAGGCAAACCATGTTTCTTTTTCAGGTGCAAGAAGAGTTTTTACAACTAATTACATGACAGGTTTCCTTACGTCAAGGTCGACAAATAAACCCTCTTTGAGCTTGGCATTCAATAGTCCTCAAAAATTCTTGCACAAGTACTTGAAACCATCTGCTCGTGGCAAAACTCAACAGACTGCTTCATTAGGCCAAGTTTTACACATAGAGGAGACAAAAGAAACTCTTTTGGATCAACAAAACGTATTCATACATTCTTTGTCGCTGGTGAAAGTGGTCTCCTACTTGGCCATCGTTTCTGAGACCAGTGTAGAATCTGGGCCTGCTATTCCAATCAAACAAGAAGCATGAAAAGTTTGTAGCCCGACTTTTGTCCAAGAAGCATACAAATACCTTAAAGTCTCTGCAAATCATCAAAATGTTGTCTTTGTAATTAATCTTATTCAAAACCATCAGTAAGTTTTCATAACTTTTCTTGAGGTGCACTGAACGAGCTATAGGAACAACCCTATACCTGCAACCATTGTGTAAAAGAACTTTCTTACGTAATCTTTTCAAAAAAAAAAGTTGACAGTCTCCACTCTTTAACGCTGTAAATGACACCAAACTTTTCTATTAATCCACAGGGATCTGTGAAACAAACCAAATAATCTTTTTGCAAGAAAATCTTATACTCGGTTTCGCTACCAGGAGAATAATGGGCTAGGCGCTAATAACTCTTTGGAATTAAGCCTGGAACCGAAAATCTCTGCAGACATTTAGCAACGCCTTCGTCTCTCACTACATCATTGAGGTTTGTGTTATCGCCATCATACTGGAAGTCTACATCATCACTGTTGCCACAGCTTTCTTGGCCAGTATGATCCCAAGATTCTCAGGTGGTACTGGGACAGGTAGATCCGGTCCATGAACAACAGGTCGTAAGGCAGATTAGAGGTTTTGATAAAGAATTTCATTTCCTCTTAGTGTTGAATCCTTGATCGTTACATGTGCAAAAGTTGCAGTCATCACTGAAATTTTTCGCCCCCTCCCCCCCCAAGATCATTATAACAACAAAACGAAAATATTTTGTTGTTCTTTTTGTCCATTGGCTTAGTTCTTTATCACAAACAGAGCTGACATTATGGGGAGCCCATGATTTTTCCTGGTTTGCAAGTTTCACTTCAAAGTATGGATATTACCTTTTTTTTTTTTTTTTTTACAAACTCTGTCATATTTTCTATTGTTTCCATATAACAAATTCACTACAGATGTAATAAACTGCCCGGAGAGTTAAAACAATCTCGTGCATCCATTGCCAGATAAACTACAGCTGACTGAAATAAATAATAAAGTTCAATGAATTTCCTTACACAAAAAAAAAAGAGAAAGAAAAAAAAGCTGATTCAATGCACTTCAAGCCAGTACTAAAACAAATCACCATATATCTATCTATCTATAGCCCGACGCCCTAATCCCGCAAAGGGTGGCCGCAGGCAAAACGCCTCCAAGTTGTTCTGTCACCCACCATTTGAGTCCTTCCCCCAGCTCACTCCCCCTCCCTCATATATCTCTCAACTCCATCCCTTCACCTCATCCTCGGTCTCCCCCTCCCTCTCGCTCCCTCCACTTCACTTGCATACACCCTCTTAGTCAGTCTTTCATTCTCCATTCTCTCCACATGTCCAAACCACCTCGGTGTATTTCTCCTAATTTTCTCAACCACATCCACATCCACCCCACAACGTTCCTTCACTTCTTCATTCCCCAACCTGTACCTCCATGTCACTCCACTGCTCTCACTCTTGACTTGTTCCCATCTAGCAAGGTCCACCCCTCGCTTCCATACGTCAGGGTAGGGATCACAATACTATCAGGCAGTGACTTCTTAACTTCCACACTCACCGCCCTATTTCTCATCACCGCTTTCAGTGAACCAACAACCTTCCTTCCCTGCTGTACCCTTTCAAGTATTTCATCCCCCAAACCTCCATCCTTACTCATCACACTACCCAAGTACTTGAATGCACTCACATTCTCCATATCCTCACCATCCAACCTCACTGTGCATTCTGTGACTTCATTCCTCTCAAACACCATAACTTTACTCTTGTTTATATTAACTTTCAGATTTCTCTTCTTACACACCGTCCCAAATTCATTCACCAAACCTTGCAACGCCCATTCATCTTCACTCAACAATACTGTATCATCAGCAAACAATAACACCGGAATCTTCCACACCTCACCCTCATTCATTAGAGCCACCCCCACATCCACTGCCCTACCTTCCACCTCCTTTACAACCCCATCCGTGAATATATTAAACAGCCATGGTCCATGGAGATATCACACATCCCTGTTTCAGTCCAACATTTAGATCAAAGAACTCACTCAGCTCACCATCCACTCGCACGGTAGCATATCTCACTTACAATATAATGTCGGAACAGTACTGAAGTAAGATGTAAACTGGCATTCCTCTTTGTTTCCCCTTCGAAACCTCTTTCTCACCTACTGATATTCATGTTGAATCCTGTTATAAGGCAAATAGAACTACCATAACCACGTTTAGATGTGTAATCTAATGTTACAAACTGCCTGTGCTGCCCTGTGAGAATTAGGCCAGAATCGATCAGCATATTTTTCTGGGCTCTATGATTTTAATTATTTGTGTGTGAACAAACTGTAATTGGTACTAAAATATCAGCATATTTTTTTAATTCAGCCTGTAGAAACTGATGAGAAACTGACAACAAATTCTGAACATTTTTTGGACCTGTGTGTATAATCTGCAGTCATAATTCCAAGTCTGATGTAATTCCACACGATTTCCCACAGTGATGTTAAAAGTAAACAGAATAACTATAAAGGCCAAAACACAACCGCCTTTGCTGAGGTAATACTACTCAAGCCCTGGTGAAGGACGTGTTTATGCAGAGCCAAACGTCCTCCACCTAACTCATCCCCGGGAGGAAGTCGATGGACTACAAGAAAATGGCAATTTCAGCCTAAAGTTTACCAGAGTTACATTTAGATGAACCCGGGGAAACAACAATAACAACGAGGGCGAGAATAGCATTACAAGTGCTCTTTCCAATCAGAGAGAGAGAGAGAGAGAGAGAGAGAGAGAGAGAGAGAGAGAGAGATTGTTCTTAATGATCATACTACGTTCCACTGCATGTTCGCAGTGAGACTGATGCTCCTCGACGTATTGGTCTGGAAGCTTGGCTCAGGCTAAAATGTCCTATATGAATGTTGTGCTTGGGAATTGGCAGATTATCTCGTTTTCTTAATACTCATCAGTCAAGAGAACATTACTGGTTGTTGGAACGTTGACGGGTGCTAGAGATGGAAGCCTTTCCATGTCACTGGAATAACGGATGGCTCCCCTGCCCGAGTATACAAACGTCTCAGTCCCATCCCCCGAAAGGCGAATGGTAGACTGCAAGAGAAGGGCAGCTTTAGCCTGCAGCTCACTGTGGTTACGTATAGATGAGCCTGGGGCTACAACAACAGAACACTGAGGTGGAGTTCAGTTCGTTCAAAACATACCAAAAAGTGTAACGTTGTCTAGTCAGCTTCTCATTTCACTGAAGTGTCTGCTCGAAGGGTATAGTCGCGGCGCACGACTCTGAGGTTGTCATTATCGTCCTCTCGCAACCTACCCACCCATCAACAGTGCTTCCGATTTCGTGTATAATATGATACGCATGTGATTCGTGTATAACATGGTCGTGTATAATAACATTTATGTATAATATTATCCGTGTATAATAATATGATTCGTATAGAAAATGATACGAAATCAGACGCATTTTTCCAGGTAGGTTGCCAGGGTACGATAATGGCAACCTCAGAGTGGTGCGCCTCGACTATAGCATCTGATGAGTGTGATAAAGTTAAACGAGGAGATGTATGGTGAGGTTGATGTGTTGATGTGATAAGGCGGGAGGTGGAGGCAGGGGGGGAAGGATGTGAGAAGAAAGATGCAGGTACAGTACTGGGAGAGAAGGAAAAATAGTGATAAAAGTGGTCCTAAAAGGGGAAATGACCATGAGAGGAAGATGCTGAGGTCAGGAAGTCAAAAGTAGTACGGTGTGACTGACTCTGGCAAAAGTAGGAGAGGCTATTAGCACGTTGCTAAGGGAAAAGGGTTGGGTATGTGTGTGTGAAACAGTGCTTGTAAGTGGTTGTCTGATGCTTTTGTAGCATGGGTCTTATCTGGGTTATTCAAGGCAGCACCTGGGATATTCTCAGGAGAACCATGGGAGATCTGTTTTGCAGCAAGTTATTGTTTGGCGCCAAGAAACTTGGTTTGGAATAAGATATGGTGTGCCCTCTGTAACATAGATGGATAGTTACTTACGTGTCACCAATGATCAGAGACTTCTGTGGTTGAACGCCGTAGCGAGCCTGAAGCATGTAGAATATGTTGAGCGAGGGCTTCCCTATCACTCGAGCTGGTCGGTCGGTTGTCTGTTCTATAGCCTTCACAAGGATCCCGGCCGCTGTTGAAAACAATCAGCATAAAATATTCAGTGCACTGAGTATAAGAATGCAATGCAAATTTAAGGTCATAGAGTACAGTCGTGAACACTGAAAATGGGGTAGGGTAAATGTCAAAAGCCTGCCGATAGAGGGCAGGTAAACTGCACAAGCTCACCCCCCCCAGCCCTCACCCACCGCCTTTCCCCTCCATAGCAACGGCCTGACTGTCGGAAGGAGGCAATGTTTGAAGTTTATCTTACTTTCATGCTCTGGCAAGTGTTCTGTTTGTCCTGCTCACATGCATATAAGCAAAATTGACCTAACAAGGTCTAAAGTATTGATATTAATGCTGATGCAGCACATCTCACGCGAGAAAACTTCCAATATTTTTTTTAATATTTTCCTATTTTAACGAAGGTTAATACTAAGATTCAAATAACTACAGCAAATTCTCTATTCTTTTTTTTTTTTAACTTGTATTATCAAACATCATTTAGTTATACAATGTTCATGCGAACGAATATAAAAAAAAAAAAGAAGGAAATAACAGTTGGTGTGGAATGGTATTCAAGACTTTTTGTCGCTTTAATCCAATGGTTTCCAACGTTGTTGAACTCGCGACCTTTTTCCCAAACCCCGAAATACACGCGACCCACCCGTCATCAGCCGTTTCAGTTTTACTGAATTTTCTGTGATTGAAAAAGAAATAGCAAACAATCATTAATTCATTATTTTTTTTTTTACAAATTTTACAATATTACTTCAAATGGTACAGGAGCCAACTCACCTCTGAATCTTTTATGTTTCTGCTCGGAATGATGCAAAATCTGTCCTTCGCTCTGCAAAAAATAAATTAATTCGTAATAAACGGCCTGAACTCTTCAACTCAAATTCTTCCCATTCCTTGCCAAAAACTCTTCTTTCAGCTTTACATCATCATTCTTCCCTCCTCTTTTCTGCATTCATGATTCAGTAGCCGTTTCTACTACTGGTGAAGCAGAACACCGCGTAGCTCAGGCTTTCTCCTCCAGCTCCACCTTCGACGATTCCGGTGCTGTTCCTCCATCACTTCCCCCCGCCCCTCCCCACCCTGACATTCTCATGGCTGACATTAAAATTTCTTCAGTTAATGTACTTTCTGCCATCACTTGCCTCAGTACTAACAAGGCATATGGGCCTGATGGGGTCCCTTCTGTTGTCCTCAAGAACTGTACTACTGTGCTTACACCCTGCCAAGGTAAACTCTTTCGCTATTGTCTACCACCTCGTACCCTTTCTTCTTTTTCTTTTAATGTAAGGAAGAAGGAACCAAATGCCAGGGGCCTGCAAATTGCTCCCTCCAAGAAAAAACAAAAACAAGATAACAGACAGCCAAATTCAAGATCATTTCGAGATGCCTGGACACACTGTGTTTGAAAGACTGGAGATCATAGGCAGTAAGAAAAACAGACAGAGGGAAACAGTTCCAGAGTTGACCTGTTGCATACACGAGGGACTGGGAGTAGCGGTTAACTCTTGCATTAGAGAGTTGGACAGAAAAGGGATGAGAGGTTGTTGCTAGACGGGTGATACGTGCCCGTCGCAGAGGTGGAGGGATGCAAGCAGACAGTTCAGAGAAGCAGTGACCATTGAAGCAGCGATAGAAGAGAGATAAATTTGCAACGGTGCGGCAAAGAGACAGAGGCTGAAGGGAGCCAATAAGAAGAGGAGAATTAATGAGACGAAAAGCCTTTGACTCCAACCTGTTGAGAAGAGCTGTGTATGAGGAACCTTCCCACACATTAGAGTTGTGCTCTACACAGGGGCGAATAAAATCCGTGTAAAAGATAAATCCCGAGACAATGAAACCCCACATATGTTTAAAGACGATGCGGGATTGAGCTGGATATTGTTAAAAATTAGAGGGTAATCCTGTTGAAGATTATTTCGGGATGATAGACGTAAGAACTGAGTTGCTGATGCATTAAAAGCAACAAGGTTGTTTTTACATCAATCAGAGATATGAACCAAGTCAGACATTAGGTGTGTCAAGCCTCATCCCTTGTTTACTGAAGTAACTGCTGAAATGGACGCTGCGGGAAGAGAATGGAAAGGTGAAGGGTGGAATCATCAGCGTATGAGTGGATAGCGTTAGATGTACAGCTTAGGTCATTGATGAATAAAGGGAAGAGAGGTGGTAGGAGGACAGAGCCCTGAGGAACTCCACTACTGATAGCTTTGGGAGAAGAACATTGGCCGTCTACAACAGCAGCTATAGAACGATCAGAAAGGAAGCTACAGATCAAGGCACAGATAGAAGGATAGAAACCGTAAGAGGGTAGTATTGAAATTAAAAGATTTATGTCAGACTCGATCGAATGCCTTTGAGATGTCAAGTGTAATGGCAAAGCTTTCGCCAAAGTCCCGAAAGGAGGGAAGACTTCTTGCTGGAAGTCTGCTCTTATTTAGCCTGTCCCAAAGAAGGGTGACCACTCTCAGCCCTCTAACTACCGTCCTGTTGCATTAACTTCCTGTATTTCTAAAGTTTTTGAAGCTGTCTTAAAAAAAATAAAATAAATAAATAAAGCACCTTTCCTACCATAGCCTTCTTGCCAATCGTCAGTATGAGTTCCGCCAGTGACGGTTCACTGGAGATCATCTCACCTTATTTTCAGACTCCTGGTCATCCTTCTTTCGAGACTTTAGCGAAAGCTTAGCCATTGCACATGACATCTCAAAGGCTTTCCATCGAGACTGGCATAAATCTTTAAATTCCAAACTGCATTCCTGGGGTTTCTATCCTTCTATCTGTGCCTTGATCTCTAGCTTCCTTTCTGGTCGTTTTATAGCTGCTGTTGTAGATGGCCACCGTTCTTATCCTAGGGCTATCAACAGTGGTGTTCCTCAGGTATCTGTCCTATCGCCAACTCTCTATCTTCTATTCATCAATGACCTAAGCTGTACATCTAACCATATTCACTCATACACTGATGACTCCACCCTTCGCCATTCCATACACTTCCAACAGTGTCAATCTAAGCAGTTACATCAACAAGGAAGGGGCGAGGCTATGGCACACATAATGTTTGACCCTTATCATATCTCTGACAAGGGTAATCTTGTTGTTTTTAATGCGTCAAAAACTCAGTTTTTACATCTTTGGACCCATCAAAATCTACCACAGGAATATCCCCTAATTTTTAACAATACCCAGTTCAATCCTGCATTATCTTTCGACATGCTTAGGGTTTCATTTTCTCGGGATATATATTGGAAACATCATATACCTCTCTTGTAAGATCAGCTTTTAAGAGATTAGATGCATAGTTACTTACTTTATACACGGGGTTTATTCGCCCCTGTGTAGAGAACAGCTCTCATGTGTGGGGAAGCTCTCAACATAAAGCTCTTCTCAACAGTCAAAGGCTTTTCATCCCATTAACTCTCCTCCTCCTCCTACTGACTCCTTTCAACACGTATCTCTTCGTTGCAGTGGCATCTTTGTCTCTTTTTCTATTGCTACTTGAATGGTCACTGCTCCTCTGAACTGTCGGTTTGCATCCTTCCACCACTACGTTGGGAGCGTAACACCCATCTATCAGCAAATTTTCATCCTTTATCTGTCCAAATCTCTAATTCAAGAGTTAACCGTTACTCCCAGTCCATCATGTATGCAACAGGTCAACCCAGGAACTGTCCTCCTCTGTCTGTATATCCAACTTCCAGTCCTTTATACGCAGTGTCCAGGAATCTCAAAATGAACTGATCTTGAATTTGGCTCTGTTTTATTATTTTTTCTTTTTTCTTAAAGACAGTCTTGCAGGCTTCTAGCCTTTGGTTCCTTCTTCCGTGCATAATTTAAAAAAAAACTGCTGATTTTTTCGTTTGATAGTGAAAACAAACTAATAATTTCTTCTCACTGCCATCCATCGTCACACATCTCATGACTGTTATCACCAATATATCATCATCTCTCAAACCTAGCTAGTAGGACGGTTGGGGCTGCATCTGAGTAGCGGCTCTTGGAATTCGTGGTAGGGTGTTTTTGAAAGACAATCTCATTCCATCCTTGACATCCAGGCTATTCCTGGTCTTCGTTTTGATGTGAACGAGGGTTTAAAATCCTGCCTTGCTGAGGTAGGAGAAGGCAGATGGAAGCACGCAGAGGGCCAGCCTGCTGGCTTTGGGATGTGATTAATGCATATCGCACCAGAACTAAGTCACTGATTTTTCCTTGAACAGGGCAAGCGCTGGAAAGTCGTTCCGCACATCCAAGAAATCATCTTTTGTTGAGAATGTTAGATACGTCAAGTACAGCAGAAAAAGGTTTTTTTTTTACCAGTGACTCCTCTTCTGTGAGCTCAGGGAAGCATTGCTGGAGTTCCTTTTCTAGGGACTCAATGTGTCTGGTAATCTCATCCTTCCGGGACTGTTCTAGTTTGCCCCAAGACTCATCCATCTCTTCGCAGTTTTGAAACATGACGACGTTCCCAAAATTGACTTTCTGACGCCAATTCTGAAGTTTGGATATGAAGGCCCGTAGATTGTCTTGAAATAGGAGAACGTGTGTTTTCCTTCCCTGAAGTTTCAAATTCAGATTGTTTAGCTGGTCAAAAATGTCTGCCAGGTATTCATCCCTTTAATTCCAGGTTTGATCACTGAAATGAGCCAGGAGATCTCTCTTTTCTTGTTCTTCCAGAAAGAACCTGATGCTTTCGTCTTTCATCTCGAAGACACGATTCACAACGTTCCCTTTCGATAACCAGTGTACAGCTGTATAGAAGAGAAGGACCTCATGTTCAGCATTCATGTCTTTGAAGAGTTCTTTGAACAGACTAGTGTTGAGTGCCACAGCCTTCACCTAACTGACACCTCTGATCACAGAATCGGGCACTTCCCACAGAGAGGCGGAAGAATTTTATTTGCGAGAGCACTGCAGTGGATTATGCAGTGGATGCCCTTAGCTTGGGGGGCCAGCTCCTTCACTTTTGTCTGATATCCTGACCTCGATCCTAGCATAGCTGGTGCTCCGTCCGAACAAACCCCGCACGTTTCCCCATCCCCATTGCAGACTTTCGTATGAAAAAAAGGTAGAACTTTTCCATGATGTCATCAGGTTTTGTAGTGGTTTCAAATGCACTACAGAACAGGACTTCTTCTTTTACGTATGAATGAATGTACCTCACGAATAGAAGCAACTGAGAACATGAACTCACATCCATTGACTCGTCGGGCTGAAAACAACGGACAAGCTTCGATTTCATCCAAAACCTGTTCTATCACATCCATAGGCATTTTAGAAATACGCCTCTGAAGAGTGTTATTCGACAGAGAGACTTGCTACATCTCCTTCGTGCTGGCTTCCCCGAAAACGAGTCCCATCATCTTCAAACTGCAAGGCCTCCCCGAGAACGAGCTTCACCATCTTCAATATGTAAGGTTTGATAAGTGTCCCTTCAATCTTGTGATGCCTTTTTTTTCTTTGTTTGGCAATTTTCAATGCAACTTCGTACGAGGCCTGCACTACTGTTGCAGTGAAATGAATTTCGAGTGTATATCAGTGCATCAGGTTTAACATAAAAACAACGCTATATTATAATGACAAAAATATGTATAATGTAGAGTAACTAAGAAAATATTAATCACGAAATCAGTGATGTGACTAATTCCACAAAGGGGTACTAATGACTCATGACAGGGACACTTCCACTACTTATTCGAGGCTGTCTGAAGCCTCCATACACATCGACACGGGGAATTTCTAGAACCAGCTCATACATACAAGTATTAACTAAAAAGTAGATGTGAGCAACAATAGCCTAACCGTAATACACCGAAAAGAGCAAGCGAAAACTATAGCCTACTTCACCGGCGCAGCATTGTGTTCTATGTTCTAGGTCGCTGGCGTATTAGCGAAATGAAAATTTGGGTAAAGTTTCTGATGATGTACCAAGTTTTTCTCCCAGAGCTATCAAGTTCTCCCAAGGCTTCTCAACCCCCCAGCCAATCCTCCGCAACCTCCTGTGGGGTCACGACCCACAGATTGGGAACCCCTGCTTGGTGGTGGAAACCAGGACAGGCTGAGTATGAGAGACATGAAAGAGGATTAGTCCGCAGTAACGTATTATGGATAAAAGATTTCTATTGTTCCCAGATTACCAGTCAATCAGAATTTTCTCAAACATACTCAGCTATACTCTTGGATCAAGACCAAAAAGGTTTACAACAGCCTGACTTATGTCTCGAAGCGATAATGTAAAATTGCTCTAACAAGTGTTGGCTCTGTGTGCTTGAGTCATGCCTGAATATGGATTCTATGTAACCCTTTCATAAGGGTTGTATGTTCTAGTGCTGATATAAGCCTCACTTTAAGATTATGCAAGGACACAATATCACGTTAAATCTAATAAAGATCCCTAACCCTTTTCAGCTCGCTTACTGGCCAAGTATATTCAGAGGATAACATTGAATTA
>JAGKTI010027365.1:1975-13285 GCA_018397915.1 Birgus latro | reverse complement strand
TTTGCCAGCGACACCAAATCACGTTATATTATACGACCCCTTATCATCCCCAAGGAAACGGAGTGACCGAGAGGATGCACAGGACCCTGAAATCCGTCCTCTCCGCTTTATGTCAGGGTCACCCTCTACGATGGCCCCAGTTGCTCCAAGCGTGTCAAATCGCCATGAACCAGGCGGTGCATACTTCAACGGGTCAGCAGCCGTACTTCGCCTTCTTTTCTCGCCACCCTCCCAGACTAGTCAATGCGTCATTACCTTCAGTCGATGGCGAGGAAGACGAGATCATCACAGCGCATGCCCTTATACGGGACACTCACAGGAAAATGTCGAGAAGGTACAGGGATGTAGCCAATAGAAGGCGGAAAAATCAAGTAGTGGAAGTCGGTTCTCTTGTATGGGTCAAGAAAGAAACCGTGATTCCTGGCACGTGTCGCAAACTTAACGTAAAGTGGGATGGTCCGTATCGAGTGGTGGAAGTGTTAAGAGAAGGTAGCATGTATGTAGTGGAAAATGTATTCACAGGTAAAGTGTTGCAAAGAGCTGTCGGACAAGTAAAACCCTATTATGGAGGGGAAGAGTGGCTTTTAGAACCCCTGGATGAAGCGTTCATACCTGATCCAGAGGGTGAGCAATTACCGCCACGTGAAAGACGACCTCCACGCAGACTAATCGAGGAATGCTAAGTGCCGTGTACAGATGATGTGTTAATTTTTTTTGTGTTGGGGAAATGTTGTAGAGTGTTGTAAAGTTTTTTGATGGTTATGGTAATATTTAGTCAAGTGTTGGATAGGGAAGTGTGTGCGGGTCGGACCGTCTGACTATTGACTGTGTAGTTTTGAGTTCAGAGAAAGTTAATCTCGTGTTTGTAGTTAATCGGAGTATGTGTCATGGGCATAGCCCAGTTCAGTGGGAAAATTAAGATGCTTTATTTCGAGAGAAACTGCGGTACTCCCTCAATCTACAGTCAGCACGGCTTAGGGTGTAACAGTGACTTCAGTACCTGACAGGCGCTCGTCAGTTACTAGGTGGAGAGCTGGAAGCGAAAGGAAGTATGAATGGGGGAGCGTAAATGGGGAAGTGGGTTGTATGTGTGTGAAGCACCCCTGAGACGATCCTAGCAGCGAGAGTACAGGTTTGTCCAGGTGAGACGACCATGTTAGCATCCAAGCAGGAGGTTGGCTGGGGCACAATTTCCACTGAATTTTCTGGAGTTCATTGGTGACAGAGAAGCGACCCCCTGGGGTACGCATTTAATGCGTGGACCGACAGGTGCCACTTTTTAGGGAGTATCAGATAGTGAGAGCACTATCTTAATTTGGTGTTCATAAGTAAATTTGCAGTCAAGTTGGGTAAGTCTGTCCCGTCTGCACACAGGTCTCTAGGAAGTGTAGTAGAATGCATTGTGTGAAGACTTATGTTTAAATTTTTTTGTGGGAAGGGTAAACCCGTGTAATGCCATTTTTCTTGCATATAATATAAGTAGTATAAGAGTAATTTAAGTTAGTATAAGTATAGTTTAAGTATATGATGTATGTAATTTACATTTGGTTTTGTACGTGATAAGTGTGTATTCTGGACCGTGTTAAGATGTAAAGTGTGAAGTGGACTTTGTAAGTCTTATTTTGGGCTTGATATCACTAGTAGAAGCAACTGGTCAAAGAGACGAGCAGGAGCATCTAGTTTCGATAGAGTGATACAGAAAGTTAATTTGGAACTTATATTGGCGAAGTCATATTCACACCTAGAATTCAGAATTTTGTACTTGGGCTTGTGTTTGCTGTATTGTTCTACTAAATAACGTTGTCTAAGAACTTAAGTAAAGTCTGATTATTGATTATTGTCATAGATAACTGCGAAAATTAATTTATTTGGCATAGACCTCAGTTGTTGCATCATGTTGTGTGGCACCGCAGGCGAGACAGAGAGAAATTGTATCAAACCGTGATTTCAGGCATCGTATGTTAAATTGTTAGACCTATGTTATTGCCACAAAATTTAAATCATCATAAGTCATATTTTTATAAGTAGATTAATGCGTACGCTTTTATTACAAATTCTGGTGCGATGATATAACCTGGAGACTGTAACGTAACTGTTTGAAGTCAGAACCAGACAGAGAAGTCAGAGCGGGTGTTAGGGGAAGCGGGCTCCCGCGTGCCCACGAACCGGCACTCTCCAGTAAGACCCCATTGGGTGTGGACGTTCGTTCCTGGTATGTCCAAGTATTCATGGTATTTCTCCCTTATACGTCATCATAATTAGTTGTCGTTATAACTATATTTAAAGTAAGAAATCTGATCATATCAAAACCCTATGACTTCAGTCAGACCCCATTGGGTGTGGACGTTCGTTCCAGAAAGCTGTGTCGGCAAGCGGTGTAGGATCATGGAGTCAGTGTCGGCTAGCGTGTCGAGAGTCATTCAGCATCTAGTGCCCAAAAGCCCTTACACATTTCCATTAATCCCTTTCTAATCTCAGTACAGTCAAAGTCGGTTGGTCCATTTAGTAAGCTAATTATTTACAGAAACAAATGTAATATGTTGGTTAAAGGTGTGTGAGAGGCGGATTGGTGTGTTGCCCCGCCGTGTGGTGTGCTGTGAGCGCTGAGTTGCATTCTGTAATAATCTTGGTTTATGTATATTTTTCCTAGTTATGTTATGTGTTGCAACCCAGTTATTATAGGGATGATTTCTTTAGAATGGGAGTAAACAGTGTAAGACATGTCACTGGATATCACTACGAGTCCGTGTGAGACCGTAGTTTATGGGAGTTACCCCTATTAATGAAGTTTTCTATGATGCAGTCGGGATGAGAGTATTTACATGTATCGCGTTAGGCGGGTCAGATGATTTATAAACTGTGTGGAATAGATCTTGCATTCTCTCTTTCAACTATTCTGGCGTATTAGAGACTATTGATTTAGTCCAGCAATTAAATCCTGCTTGAAACTCTTTCATTTAGTGTTAGTTAAGGATAATAATATAGATAAGTAAATTTAAATAGAATGTGTTTGTTATAATCCTATGGGGTAGTATACGTATAGACTGAGTGGCCCGCAAGGCATGTTTCATCTAAAGAACCACACTCTCCGATAAAATTCTCACGTTACCTTGTTAGTGCCAGAGGCCATCTGTCCCTCTTCCATCGTACGGGACTATGTCATTAATACTTTTTTTTTTCCTGGCAACTGCTGGGTGGTGGCAGCGATACCAAATTATTTTAATTATTAACGAGGCCTTCTTAATGTTCTGGCAGTAACAGTAAACACTGGACTAATAATTAATTCAAGTATAAGTCAAAATTACTCATTAAATTCAAAACTCCCTATAGTATCAAAATTCTAATGTCAGACTGGCAGCTTAAGCGGTGTGGCATAGCTAAGGTAATCATTTATAACGTAGGTAGGAAAAAAATCCTGCGTTACACTGGTGTTCACATCGGTGGGATTAATTAATTCAAGTTTTCAAAGGGTTGCTAAAAATTGGCGCCCTTACACTGGTGGCAATTCGGTGTTTTTTTTTTTTTCTCAAATTTCAAGAGTGCTAAATTCCGCGACACTACAGTAGGACGTAACAATATTATACATCTTACATTCTTACAAAGAGTGTGCTATACGAAATGTAGTGATAAGTCGATCCGACGTATTAGTAGGTAACCAATAACGGACCATATGCCGATAAGGACACTCTCTCTATGAAACAGCCATTCAATCACCAGTGTGCTACTTAACGATTGTGGAGTGGTGTTCAGGACCATGAAATGCCCTTTGGGTTGCACGAGGTAATGTGAACAGGAAGAAAACTAAACCAACCCAGCGATATCCCAGCACCATAACATGTAAGACCTGGGATGCAACTGCATGTAATGTTTTGGCACTATAGTATCCCTTATTACATATCACGATAATAATTCTGTTAATCCGTAATACACATATTGTTATGTCATAAGTTCCTACACATTGTATAATGTTATTCTTATCATTTTTAACGACAGGCATACGTGTCAGACCTTTACATTATTGTTGCGTTAGGATATCATGTAATCTCAAGCATTGCAAATTAGGTTATTATATTGTTCGTTCCAAGGTATGGCTACAGGAAGAGCTAATGCAGTGGAGGTCGTAGCTGAACGAGGACGTATCATTGGCTTGTGGGAGGGTGGAATGGAGACGAACGATACAGCGCGTATTACAGGCGTGTCACAACGGACTGTTGAACGGTGGATTAAGCGATACCAGGAAGAGGGTTCCCTGCGTACCAAACCGCAATCTGGAAGGCCGCGGGTAACCTCACCTCAGCAGGATGCTCTTCTCATTAGGACAGTGCAAAATCAACCTTCAGCATCGGTCGTGACCTGCAGTTCCTTTGCCACCCTTTGACATTATTACGGCGGGTCCACAGAGCAAAGATTAATTGCTGTACCCCGGCCCCAGAAGAAAAATTAACGAGCAACACATGGAAGGTCGTCTTGACTTTGCCTTACAATATCTACAAGCTGAAGAATCATTTCGGGAAAATGCTAACTTCGCAGATGAAAAGTATTTCACATCAGTGGAAGCACAAGCACGGCACTGTCAGAGACCACAAAACACCCAATATTTTGAACATCATATTCAAGAACTAGGTAAGAGTGTGTGTAAATTTCTGGGGATGGATGTGGACACATGGTCCAGGGAAGCTAGTAAAATTGGACGGCAAATTTACAGGCCCTAATCATATCAACATTCTTGAGAGTGATCTAGTACCCACAGTGAGAAGCTGGTCCACACCCTGTCGTGCTGGTGCATGACAACAGCCCCATCCATACCAGCGAGGTTGTTAAACGGTGGTTGGTTGGAGCAGCATCCGGAGATTGAGATCGTGAACTGACCAGTAAAAGGTTGTGACCTCAGCCCTATTGATAATAATTCATGGGCAATAATTGTTTCCGACTGGAATCTTGCCGAACAACGAACTTGTCATGCTATTGAGATGAAAGCCTACGAGGTGTAGGAATCGATACGTCATTGCCCTAGTGCAGGGGTTCTCAACCTTTTTAATCTTATGTACCCCTTGAAGTCTTTCAGTATTGGTCACGTACCCCTTACCCATGTAATTGAAAACCACAAACTTGGCCATGAAACCATTACCAGTTATTATGGCTGCAGTGTAGGCACATGACTTTGTAGTCGCAAGCAAAATCCATGACAAATTAGAGGGAAAAAAATCCAACCAAATACACTGGAAACCATGAAGCAGATCTCAACGTACCTGAGGGTGAGGGTAGTGAGGGAAGAGTGGTGAGTGGGTGACGGTGAGAGGCGAACAGTGCGTCTCACTTTGGTACCTGTTCGGTACGCGTGAGGAGAGACGTGATCGATAGAAAACGAGCAAGGGTGACTACTGTATTATGGGTTTGCAAGGTTGTGTGGCAAGAGTAGTCCAAGAGAGCTTTTTCTCAAATGACATAACTCCAAGAGTTTCTTTGTTAACGCTGTCACTTAGTGTCCTGGTTCTAGTGGAGGACACATCTAGCCTAGCACATGTAGGCCACTTTCTACATACAGGTTTGCAGTTATTCAAAACCGAAGTATTTTGAGAAACCTGTCACATACCCCCCAAATTCCTCTCACGTACCCCTGGGGGTACGTGTACCCCAGGTTGAGAACCCCTGCCCTAGTGTATGTAGGAATCTTGTGAAGGACATGCCTAAACAGTTACGCTAAGTTGTTGATACAAATGGTGGCTTGACATCTCACTGAGGATTCTCCACAAATTGACATCTCACTGTGTAAATTCTCCACAAATTGAATGATGTTACTGTTAGTTATTAGGAGATTTTTTATGCCAAGTGATATTTCTCTTAGATGCCAAATTGGTTTTGCTTCAGTAGTCTACGATAAACTACAGTTACTTTAATTTGGTTATATGATTACCACCCAACGTAGTATGGTTTCCTGGTGTACAGGAAACCATTTGGCGTGTCACTTAGTGACTCTACAATGAGTGACAAGCCAAATGGTTTCCTGTACATCAGGAAACCATTTACTACGCTGAGTGTTAACCATATAACCAATTTATGGCACCTGGTGGTTTAGTGGGTAATTAAGGTGCTCCAGTTGGACTGAGCCGGTGTAGGTTTATATCCAAGGGGTGGTTGGGCTTTATTGCTCATGTAATGCCACTCAGGGATAAGTGAGGCTGGTCACTCTCATCTTACATGTCATGACCAACTTGCCAAGCCCCGGGTTCCAACGCTTCTCATGGGGCGACATAAGACTGGATGATGGATGGATGGATGAACCTTATGCCCTTTCTAGAGAATGTGAAATGATATACAGAATAAATAAAGGTAAAAGAAGAAGCTTAATATTACTTTTACCTTTTTTACCATAGGAATATATATAAAAAAAAATACATATTATTTTCTAGCATATTCTTAATACTCCCTGTAACTGAAATGAAGATGAATAACCACTCTACAGTGGACAGCTATTAACAACCATTTAAAATTACCGACATCAATGTAAAGCCTACATTTCTTTACGATGGCACTGGTGAATGCACACAAATATACAAACATCATTTACACTAGGACTACTACTGTTAACCTCGTGTTCATTTTCAAGAGCTGACAATTTATACTAGGTTCAACAATGTCAAGACAGATACTGGATAAGGAAATCTTACATTTGTGTTGGTCTTGTGACAGCACAACATCAGTGAGGAAATAACTTTAATTATAAGTACCATGGTAGCTCTAATTATGATTCTCAAAATATAAATTATGTGACGGATTAACGGTGACCGTTATAAAAATAATTGCTGTCACACTATTTACTTGAAGGAAAGATGCATGTATTCCACAGTATCCTACTCCCTCCCAAGTCTCCGCACTAAACCCCTTCCCCCGCAACCCTATATCCCCTCCTCTCTATAATACATCACACTGTAGCGCGCCTTCTCTTGCCAGGAAAATGCTCTGTATTAGCAGCTCTCGTTATTGGATCTATGAATCTCACTCTCCCCAGTGAAGCAGGAGAGGCGACAGGACTTTAGCATGTGACTGTACTGATTCAATAAATTTTGTGTTTAGCTAAATATTTACTCGTGACACCAAAGAAACCCCTTGGACCCCCAGCTTTCCTAGGGAATGTACTGTACCAAGGGCTTCACTTGATATGTTCTATTATGAAATCGAATTAAAATGATTTCCTGTTGTAACACTGTTTTCTTACATGAATTCTAACAATTACATAGTGAATATGAAGCTCGTAATTTTATATGAACGGTTTTTCTATGCTTAGGGAGTGAAATCACCAAGGGTAATCATCCCGTTACTGGGTTGTATTATTCAATCAATAGCCAAGAGTTTACCGATGCAGATCGTTGTCACGGCAAGTTGGGAGCAGAGAATTGAGCAGTGTGCATGTGATAAATGCTACAGTACTTCACTATATGCACAGCCAGAGAGAAAACGTGAGAGACAGAAAACATGAGAGGCAGAGAAAATGAGAAAGTAAACATTTTAGCTCAATTTTTCTTCTGTTATTGCCAACTACCTCGCCAGAAATGTTGAAAGGTTACACCAAGATGAAATTATGATGAAAGGCTCATGTGCAAACGCTCGCTCGCTCGTCTTGCGCCCACAAAGCGCACTGTACTGGTAGTGTATACAATAGTTATTTAGAAAATTCGATGATGTTTGTGTTTTGATATGATAATCCAAAATATCAAAAGTTAAAGCATTTATTTGGCTGGATGTAAGCGGGCCAAGAGCATCTAGTCAGCTTGTCAAAATTAACTGGTCTCATTATCGAGAAAAAAGTTGTGTTCATACCAACTTCTGTAATCATCGTGGGTCTTGTTACCCACAGAAAACTTTAAATTACCCCTGATGGGGTAATTTACCCCTAATTTCCGACCCTTGCATTAATTGATAATGAATATGATATTTCTCGGCTGTCTTATGTGCGTCTGGTAAGTTTTAGTGCATAAGTTTTAGTTGTGAGAATCAATCAATAACTTTACTCTCTTCAGAAATTTAGTGTTAGACTTGACAGTGGCATAAATTAAAGCCTAATTCAAAGTAGTTCATTGCTTGATAGTGCAAGTTACACTTATTCTCAGTCTTGATATTTTATTTCGTGCAAGACTCATGTCAGAAATGCAAAGCTACATATGAAAAGAATACAGAAGCAGTCTGACGGTCAATTATCTTCTCGTTTTGTCCGAGTATTATTAAACATTTTAACATATATCCTAAGTGATTAATGTCAAGTGAATCGACTTCCCACAATATCTTTTTTACCAGACCTTATGAAGATACTTAATTTCCAGACTACAAACTTGTGTGTCACAGTTCTTTTCTCTACATCTACTAAATACTGACGGGAAGTTGTATCAAGCATTTCGTACTGATTGAAGGCATGTTTTTAAATGCTGAAGCTTTACTGTTACTTGTACGATCAAATACAGCTTCGAACTCTGAACAGAAGGTATTTCTTTGATGAGAAATTCTGGCGATGATTCCTCCAAGTCAGGTGTTGAGGAAGAGGGTGAGCTGACTCTACGGCTCACGACTGTACCAATACTGTATCAACATTTTCAAAGCGATAGCCCCAGTTGCCATCTTCTGGAATTACAGTGTCATAACTGAAATTCAGTTTCTGAGACGAGGTCAAAAGGTAAATGTCAACTGTTGGTTTCGATATTGTCACCCTGGTACAGTACCTTCAACTATCTCATAATCCACAAATGGTTTGAATTCCACAATTGAGCCCGTTAGTTTGGGACTGTAAAAATTTGTCATCTGGCCTGGGAATATGTCACTCATATTTGCCAGGCCTGTGTCTGTGAACCACTTGTTCACACTGAGGAGGACTTATGGGGAGCCTGAAGGGTGCAAGAGCTGGCGGATTAACCTTTCTTGAGCTGAGTGGGGTCCCTGTGGACCCAGCATGTCTTTAAAATGATGCCATTAAGCCATTGTTAATTTTTCTGACCTGCCTGTCTCTGACTTTTATTGAAGATGGTTATTGTATATGCTCATCATCTGGGGGCAAACAAACTTGCAGCATTTAGGAGTGACAGTGTACAAAATGTGTGCTGGGTCTGCTGGCACCCCACCTCGCCTTCCGTGTGACTTTTTGTTTGTTTTAAGATTTTTGACATCTAAAGACAATGTCAATACCAAAATCAATGTTTTATGGCAAAAATTTGTTGGCAGCTAATGACCAGCGCATTTTTTTTTTTTTTTTTAAGATACTGATTCAGACATTGAATTATCTGATGCTGATGAATATGAAATGGTTGAACAAACTGACAGTAACATTCTGATGTATTATCGTTATTAACATTGTAGAATTCACTATTCTTTGTATTTGTGAGAAAGGAGCTACCATTTAGTTGTTTTCCCACGATAAAAGTTTTTTTTCTTTATATGTGTGTGATATTGAAAACAAAAATTTATTGTATCTAATTTAAACATTATTAGGACAGTTTTATTTTATGATTATGTATTATACTTCATACCAGAACTTCTCATTATGTGAAGAACCTATCCCATGATTACTAACAGTCAAACATTCAAATAAGTGTAGGTTCAGTGCATCCATACTGAAACTTTAATAAATTTCTGATAAATGTAAATAATTTTCTTTTAAAAAAAGAAAAAAGAAAAAAGAAAAAGGGACACTGGAGGGTTGGCTCCATGTGCCATGGCCTGAGCAGCATATGCACAAACTTTAAATGATGTAGCTTTATGCATATGACAGAAATCCCTCAAAAAGTTTTGGGGTCAGTGGGACCCTGTCGTCCTCCTGTATAATTTGGAAAGGCTCAGCTCATGAAGGGTTAACACCCGCCAGTAGGTTTTGTTTTGAGACTCATAGTGGGTGATGGCTGCCATGATCTCCTTCCCCAGGCATTGGTCCAAGAGGAAATATTCTGAATCATTGGAGTTTTGGGGGCGTGGACCGGAAATTAAAGTGTGACCTTCTTGCTAGAGAAGGGATCTATGAGAATGGATCTGTGAGTAATGGTCTGGAACTCGCGTCAACAGGTAGGTTACGCACGAGAATAGTGTCATTCAAGCTGGATTCTGAATTATGTATTGCAAGGAGTCCCAGGTTTGTTTCTGGAATTTGACATTGACTATAATATATGGATGTGCTTTAGAAACGGTGTTTCCAGTTACCTCCAGAGACTTTTCAACATTGTGCGTGTGTTCCAGTGAATGGTTAGAGTTTGGTATATAATTATTATTACTTATAATGGGAGTGGTGAATAATGGAATTTTTGACTGATTAGACAGCATGAGTACCCTGAGACATTTGGGTGTGTACTGTTCAGCCAGTAGGTTCATCATAAACGGTGCTTCACTGTCTTGCTTATCTTGTGGACTGTCGATACCTTCAGCCACGACTCCAGACACAGATGACATCACCCCAAGTGAAGAGTTGGCATTAACCCATTAGCTCCCAGGGTTCCTCTGCGAGGGATTTTGCTGGAAGGGTGCTAGGCATACTGCCCTCCGCCCATTGGCTCATAGTCATCCTGGGGTTCCCTTCTTTATCAAATTTTGAAAATGCCCAGTTCCGTCCCATACTGAGGACACTGGGCACTAATGGGTTACGAAGGAGGGTTAGTATTGTGACCATCATGCAATACTCGGACCATAATTTGAACCAAGATTTGTATTTTGAAAAGAAATGAAAATTATCTTTGTCAGCCATTGTAATAACAGTATGAAAATAAAGATTTGCTTACCATCTTCTCACACTGTATCAGATAAAGAACACAGTTCCTAGTTACAGTATCTGAATAACTTGGATATTTTTAAGGGGAAAGTACCATTGAAAGTAATCCCTTTAAGACCCAGACACCCAAGTCCCAGACGCCCCAAGTCCCAGCATTTTGGGATCGGGTCTTTGGACACCAGAAGTAGCCTAAAAACGTAAAAATGAAAAAAAAAAGACTGATGTGTTCATCCCTACTTTAAATTTGCCACTCAGTGACGAACAGCTGTGTTTTGGCGCATAGTTCCTCTGACATCCACTAGCACACCCCTGCATCCTTCCCATTTCCCGCCTACCTACTGTCATGACTGCACGCTCGTCGCCATGAATAAAGAGCAATAACTTGCCACTAGACCACATGTGAATTTACAGTGTTGTGCAGTGTTAACAACAGAATGTGCAATGTTAAGAAGTAAGAATTCAAACTGAAAACTGAATTAAGTGCAGAGTGAAACACTTGAGGATTAGAATTCAGGGTGCAAAGGATTAACCCGTTATGTCCCGACCGATTTTCCACCTCTCCCCCCCCCCCC
>JAGKTI010027364.1:0-13285 GCA_018397915.1 Birgus latro | reverse complement strand
GGATTTGTCTTGGAAAGAACATATTACATCTCTTGTAAAATCTGCTTCCAAGAGATTAGGTGTGCTAAGCCGATTCCAAACTTTCTTTACCCCTGCACAGTTGTTGACCTTGTACAAGGGTTTTATTCGCTCGCGTATGGAGTACAACTCTCATGTGTGGGGAGGCTCCCCACATGCAGCTCTTCCCAACAGGGTGGAGTCAAAGGCTTTTCGTCTCATTAACTCTCCTCCTCTTGCTTATTCCCTTCAACCTTTGTCTCTTCACCGCACTGTTGCATCTTTATCTCTCTTCTATCGCTACTTCAACGGTCACCGTTCCTCTGAACTGTCTGCTTGCATCCCTCCACCTCTACAACGGGCACGTAGTACCCGTCTAGCAACAAACTCTCATCCCTTTTCTGTCCAACTCTCTAATGCAAGAGTTAACCGTTACTCCCAGTCCTTCATTTATGCAACTGGTCAACTCTAGAACTGTCTTCCTCTGTCTGTATTCCTTACTTCCTATGATCTCCAGTCTTTCAAACGCAGTGTGTCCAGGCATCTTGAAATGAACGGATCTTGAATTTGGCTCTCTTTTGTATTGTTTTTTCTTTTTCTTGGAAGGAACAGTATGCGGGCCTGTGGCCTTTGGTTCCTTCTTCCTTGCATTAAAAAAAAAAAAAAAAAAAGTGACGCCCTGCGGTATGATCCATTCCACCCGACCTTCACGAAAGTGACAACCCACGGTTAAGGGGTTAAGGTCAATCTGCCATATTCTGACATCAGGACATACATAGGAATATCCTAAAAAAAAATTAAACACCAAGGAAACTATTATAAAAAAAAAAATAAAGCTCCCTGCCAAAATACATTCAATTGTGGTACTTACCACCCAGTGCACTGCAGACAGGCTTCATAACCTGCACACCTCCTGCAGGTATACAGTTGTCCCATGTAGTCAAGTGGCTAACCTTCTCATTTAGCAAAGGTCAAAGAACTCCTTCTCCTCTACCTGCTGGAGCTGAGTGATGAGTCGTGATCAGTGGTGCAGTGATGGTGGGCTACCTGTCTCTGGAGACTCTGAAGACAGCCGCAAACCTTACGTCCAAGGGAGACTCAATGCGCTTGGTTGTGGGTCCAATGGTGAAGGTGGGAAACAAGGTGGTGATGGTGGTGAAAATGGGCTGGCACTCATCAGGTTGGCAGGCTTGAAGGAGGAGTTGATCCTGGTTTGACGACAGGACCAGCGATTCCGCCGGAAAATGACAGCGTACCTGACTGCCCGTGCCTCTATCGTCAAGCTGAGCGGCGTCAACTCCCTGTTACAGCACAGGTACTCGGCATACTCCAGCATCTCCTCCAGACTGGCACGCAGGGCACTGAGATGAGAGTGATGGCGTTGCTGGGGGCTGTGAGTCAGGGTCCTCATCCTTGGTAGTGTTGCTGTCCTCTTTCATGCCCGCAGAGGCAGCAGCAGTGATCTCCTCATCAGACATGGTCTGATAGCCTGGATCGCCGCCGTCGTTGTCCACCCAATCTCTCACGTTGTCGATGTCCACTTGCTCTCCTGCTGTTCTATGGTGGCTGTGGAAATCATCCACGTCAAACTCCTGAAAGTTGTGCTCGGCTTTGATTCCCTGGAGAAGACGAGACCAATCGCTTTCAAGGGTTTTCACAGAGACTTCCTTCCACATGTTCGTCCAGTTGAACACTGCAGACTTCAGGTCGTAAGATTCTGCAAGATCTGCTCCCCACATGTGTCCTTGGCCCCATCCTTGTCCTCCAGCACCAACATCACCTTGATGAGGAACCTCCACCGGTACAGTCTCTTGGCAGCCATGATAACACCTTGGTCCAGTGGTTGCATCAGAGCAGTTGAATCAGGTGGCAGAAACATGCACCTAATGAGCCTGTCATCACCAACCAAATCCTTTTCTGACGGATGCACGGGGACATTGTCCAGGCGTAGGAGTGCCGTCACCTTGTCGCATGAGATACCAAGGACCTCTGTTTGATAACAGAGGAACCAATCTCTGAAAATCTAGGCAATAAACCAGGCCTTCACAGAATGGTGCCACACAACAGGGAGGCTATCCATCAACCCACGGAGACAACATGGTTGTTTTGCACGCCCAACAATAACGGGTCTGAGGTGGTGCATCCCGTTAGCATTAGCACAGCACAAAACAGAGAAACATTGTTTGGATAACTTGTGACCAACCGGTCTTCCCCTTTGCCTCTGCTGGGATGTTGGTGGGCAATGAGTGGTAGAACAGAATAATTTCATCAGCATTGTAGACTTGACCAAGAGCAATGCCCCTGTCCCTGATCAGGCATTGCACTTTCTAGTGAAATGGGTCTACATCCTCCATTGCTGCATCCAAGGCCAAGCCATGTGCCTTACAGTCTGTAAGTCCATGGCAAAGCTTGAAGCGAAACAGCCATCCTTCGGAAACCTTGGTGTGCCGGGTCTGGGCCATAACCTTCCAGCTGCCCCTATGTGTGCTTTCGCTGAAGTCCTGTCTATACTGCATAAGTTTGCCCCGTGACTTCTTGATATCAAACAATGTTGAACGGGCTAAATCACAATCCCGCAGCATGCGCCCTGTGGCCCAGCTCGCGTCAACCTTGCTCAGTATCTCAAGCTTCTTCCCCAGAGTCAAAACCTTCCTCTTCTGCTTCTCAGGTGATGGTGTGGCCATCATCATACACATGAGAATGCAGCAGAGGAGGGCCACAACCTAAAGAAAGTAGGGAACCACCACAAACGCAACCGCATCCACAGCCATACCTGCAACCATTACCACTCAAGAGGGAGACAAAAGCAGGAACTGAGATGCAGGATTGCAGACCGGAAAGCAATACAGCCTTGCCACACTGCACCCCACACTTGCCTCCAAGCAAAGAGGAAGCAAAATGTGGCAAACTGACATCTGCATACAAGGTTCACTTCCGTTTGCTGAGGCAAGGGTTATCACATGACGAAATAGTGGATGACCAGTACATCATTGCCTCAGCCAGCGTATGACTAATGCAGCCTGCCAGGCGACTCTGACCACTTGGTTGGGAAGTGGACAGGTGCGCGTGGCGGGGGGGTTTTGCACTAACCTCGGAGGCTGTGGGACTCCTGCCATTCAGTGTAGAGGCAGTCAGGGGCTTTTACTTTATATTTACTTGTGGCTTGTGGTCTGTTTTACACGCTGGGTGGCCATTCGGAAACACAACTCCCGGTGACCAGGTGACTTTGGACTTTTGGCAGAGAGGCGGACGGCCACTGTCACCAAACATGTACTCGTGGCTTGCGGTCTGTGTTAGACGCATGGTGGCAGTTGGGAAAGACTTATCCTGGTGGCTGCACGACTTTGGACATTCAGTGGGGATGCGAATGGATGTTTTGACATTGTATTGATCGGGTCCTGGAGGTTCACTGGGAGTGATCGTACGAGCACGTGACTTTGACCAGTCAGTGGGTTACGGACTACTTCCCACTCACAGCTTGAGCCCAGCGGCCACGACGCTGAATGTTTGAACATGTCGGCCGAAGTTCTCGGGCATTTTTACATCCGGATAATGGCAAGTAAATTCAGACAATGGTTTAATAGAGCCAAGGTCCAGCGTCCAGATACTGAACATGTCCGGAAAAATGAGGGACTACTCTATATGGACACGGCACAGAATGGAGGAGGAGGAGGAGAAAGACAAGTGTTAAAAAACTTCATTAATAACATGTACAGTAATTCCACATTTATCTGGACATGCAGTATCCAGACCTGTTCATTATATGGACACTGGACCTTGGCTCCATTAACCCGTGGACTGCGCAATTAACTTATTTTATCCCACCCCGTGGTGTGCAAAAAATGAAGAATTTTTTTTTAATTATTTTTTTTAGTTTTTGTTTATTATAAACTTGAAGATAAACATCAAGGGCATCATCTGGTGAAAAAAAAAAACTCTCCCTCTCTCTCTGTTTATGCGTAGGGCCATGCATTAGTTTACGTAAGGGAGTGGTGAAAAAATGAGAGAAAAAAAATTGTTTTTGTTTCTTATAAACTTGAAGATAAACATCCAGGGCATCATCTGGTGAAAGGAAAAAAACTTTCTCTTTCCGTCTTTGCGTAGCGCCATGTGCAAGTTTACGTAGAGGTGGAGTAGTTAGCGGTGATGCGCAGCCAGGCAGCCTGAGCTGTGGCTCGCAATGTGACGCCACTCAGCCTGAGCTGTGGCTCACAATGTGATGCTACTCAGCCTGAGCTGTGGCTCACAATCCATGGGTTAAACCGTTATATGAATTTGCTTGCTATTATCCGGACATAAAAGTCCCAGACAACTTCGGGCAGCCAGCTGACACGTTCAAACATTCAGTATCGTGGCCGCTGGGCTCAAGCTGTGAGCAGGAAATAGAGCGGAACCCGCAACCACAGCTAAAATGTCCGTTCGCCCCTGTACTGAATGGTCAAAGTCCCACGCTGGTCCGATCACTCACAACGAACTTCCAGCACCCGAGTAATATGACTGTAACCCACAAGTGGTGACAAAACATCCGTATACATTCCCAACTGCCACCATGCATCGAACACAGACCACAAGCCTCGAGAACACATTCAGTGACAGAGGCCGTCTGCCTTTCTACCGAATGTCCAAAGTTGCCTGGTCACTGGGAGTTTTCTTTCTGAATGGCCACCACGCATCTAACAGACCACACGCTACAAGTAAACGTATGGTAAAAGCACCCGTCCGCCTTGTGACAGAAGGGTGAAAATCCTACCCACAGCCTCTCTTCTATCCCCCGCCCGTCCCTCCTCCATCCCCTCCCAGCTCCGCCCTCACTCCCTCCCCTCCTTCGCACTGATAGCACTGACTTGTGAATTTTTAATTTTTTTTGCAATTTATTCAAATACTATTGGTCATATCGAAATTTCAAAGTGACCACGAGACAGCTCACGAAATCCTACATCTAGACATGTGCTTAAATCTTGGAAGGTGCTAACAAAATTTTGCATTAGGATGGTGGGAAGTTATATGAAGGTAAGTTTTACTCTTGCACACTATATATTCTCACTGCAGTCTGTACTTTTACTTATCGGTTTTCTATTAGCTTATCTTATAGTATAAACACAAGAAATGATGATGGTATACCATTTATGCCAATTTAAACAATTTCCGGTGGCATATTTAGCCATGGAATGCAGTTATCACTGGTGTCAGATAACTGATTTTCCAATCGCCCTGAGGTCTATCGAGGATGCTTGTTGTTTATGCATTGTTTCCAAGGAGTTTAGCATCAATACAGATAATCCTATGTGTGTTTTGAAGTCTAAATATGGCAGATTGACCTGGAAACAGAGCCAAAATTAGAAGGGGTACTGTACACTCGAAGACCCTAAAAACTCTCCCACTTCCTCCGACCTGGAGACAGGGCCTGGGTTCTTTCGAGACGTAGGCTCACCCTAACTATCAGGGATAACACATGCACGAACATACATTGTGAACCCTCTAGGCTAAGGTGTCGTAACCATTGTGTCAAGTTGCACTTACCTCGTTTTTTTTTTTTTTTTTTTTGAGATAAGCCCAAATCCTTGGCTTCACAGATGGTAATATACTCTAATATCTCATACTATAGTAACTGAAGTATCTGAATAGCTAAAAAACACGTGATATGAAATATGGACCAGAAATTGAAGCTAGGAAGGAATATACTAAGCATTTGAGCTGCTGCCAGATTCATACAACAGTGTTGAACCAGAGGTGTAGCTGTGGATGGAGGGGAAGTCTGATCATTCTACAGACACTGATTCATATGTGGTATGACGTAATCGTCCATTCCTTTGTTAAATGGATAATTGTTCCATACAGTTAAACAAAATTATGTCATAGGTGAATCCAATATCTTTAGTTTTACACAAAGTTATTCAGCGATTAATGCTACTGTTTTCTATTTCCCCAGCTTCATGTGAGTTTTGCTTGTGATTCGTCTTTGGTGTAGCTTAACAGGACTGCTGGCCTTTCAGCCTCTCTACCCCTGCTGTAACTTTCCCAGTGTGAACTCTGGTGAGCATAGTGGATGACGAATTAAATGTTGCTAGAAAACAAAATCGGTTAATGAACTGATGTTTCCAATATTACCATGATCATTAATTATGAATTAAAGATTACTACAGGTTAATGATGCTTCCTACAGGTTAATATTATACTGAACTAAGGCTTTTAATTTCAGGTATGGAGGAGCAGGCCCAAGTTAGGTCGCGGCCACCATGGACAAGGTCTAATAGACTGGAGGTAACATCACGATGCTCACTGATCGTTGGATATCATGAGGCAGGAAAGGGGATAAGGGAGATCAGCTGGCTCCTGGGTCACCAGAGATACTGTAAGGCTGTGGCTAAGGAAGTATGAGGCCGAAGGTCACATGTGCACCCAGACCAGACCGGGACAGCCACGAGTCACCACGCCCGAGGAAGACCAAACGATCCTGGAAGAGGCAGAACAATCACTGCTCTCATCCACTGTCAGCATAACTAGGAGAACAGGTGTCGTGTGTCATCCAAAAATAGCCGCGAGGCGAATGCGGGAGGCTGGTCTGCGCTGTTTCGTCCCAGCACACAAGGAAACCTTCAAAGAGGCACACAGAGAAGCTAGCAAATGGTTTGCTGAGACACGTGCAGATGCAGGAGTGGATTTCTGGAGGTCAGTGATGTTCGCACATGAAAAGTGCTTCACATCTGTCGCTGCTGTGGGTCACCAGTGTTGGCGAATGCCCAACACACGCTACAAGAGAAAAAACATCTTTGAGACATCAGCAAGTGGATGCGTAACAGTCTCCATGCATGGATGAATGTGGTAGGGAGGAGTGGGTGAATAAACAGATGTTATGGCCATGAACATGGGTGCTCGCACCCAGGTAAGAGTGAATGGAGCTTTGGGTGATTTTTCCATGAATGTTGGTGTGCATCGGAGGTCAGTTTTGAGTCCCTTGTTGTTTATCATGGTGCTTGAAGCCCTCTCACGTGACTTCAGAGATGGACTCCCATGGGAGATGTTGTATGCTGATGATTTGGTGTTGATTGCAGAGAATGGAAAGGAGGCGGAGGAAAGATTTAAGAAGTGGAGAGATGGTATGGGGTACAAGGGCTTAAGGGTAAATGCAGATAAAACAAAAGTGATGATATCTAGGTTTGGTGGCAGTACAATCAGAGGAGAGGGAGAGTGGCCATGTGCAGTTTGCCACAAGGGTGTGGGAAGTAATTCCATTTTGTGTAGTGTTTGTGATGAATGGGTGCACAAGAGATGTAGTGGTATTAGAGGTAGACTGCGAGATGATGCTGATTTCATGTGTGCGGCGTGTCGGGGAGAGCAGGTGGAGATTGTCAGGCATGAGAGGGTTGAACTTGCAGGTAAGTCTCTTGAGTGTGTGGAGGAGTTTCGTTATTTGGGAGACATGTTATGTGCCGGAGGTGGGGCTGGAGTTAGCTTGGTTGCTAGGGTGGGAAGTGGTTGGAAGAAGTTCAGGGAGCTGTTGCCTCTCCTAACATTGAGAGGACTCTCCTTACCTGCTAAGGGGTCTTTGTATGCAACATGTGTTAGGAGTGTGATGCTGTTTGGTAGTGAGACCTGGGCAGAAAAGGAAGAGGATATTCGCAGGTTTAAACGTACAGAAATGACAATGATTAGGTGGATGTCCAGTGCGTCCCTGCATGCAAGGCCTTGGGGGGCTGGGTTTACCATGGAAGAGTTGAGAGGTAGGATGGGACTGGAATGTATTGGTGTTGTGATGAGGAGAGGTAGGCTGAGGTGGTTTGGACATGTGGAGAGGATGGGGGATGATAATTGGGTACAGAGTGTGAGAGGTGTTAATATTGGGGGAGGGGTTGGGAGGGGTAGACCGAGAAAGACATGGGACGAAGTCATTAAGTGTGACTTAAGGGTTAAGGGACTGAACAGGGAGGCTGCCAGGGATCGAGCAGCGTGGAAAGCCGCCATTAGGTGACCAAGGCCGACGCATGCAAGCATGTTGGAGCCTTCAAAAACGTAACAAAAACAAAACGATTTGGATGGAGATCAGTATATTAATATACTAGAGACATCTTTTCTCCCTTCAGTGCAGGCCGATGCCATCTCAGAATCCCAGCCTATATATATGGTGCAGAACCAGAGCCTGATGCACACCTGTTGTGAGGTGGAGAGAAGGTTTGATGCCTACCCTGAAATTGTTTTACCTGACTGGCTTCCTAAAGGGGAAGACTGTAACCCTACTGAAAACCTTTGGGCACACATGGTTGATGAGTGGGGTGTGGAGAAGACTAAGGAGGCAGTTATGAGAAAGGCAAGGGATGTGTGACTGTGATTAAGAAATAGGCCTGAGATTTGTAGCAATCTCACAGATTCCATGCCAAACAGATTACATGATGTCATAGCAGTCCAAGGTGGCTGGACAAAATACTGACCATTTTTCCCTTACAGCCATAAAAGCATACTCGTCTCTTAGTTTCCTTTGTATATGTTTATAAATAACATATTGTTATTTTTTCAATATTAATAAACGCATTTGTGAAAACATGTTTATTTCTGCAACATGAGATTTTGGACGAAACTTATGTTTGACAAGTAATTATATCAAGGCGTATTTAAGGTGAGAAATGTAGCTAACAAAGTGAAACCATAAAGATAAAATGGATTATGAATGATAAATCAATCTGTGGTAAATTCTTTCTCGCTGGCACGCACACACACACACACACACACACACACACACACACAAACAATCTGTGTCGTTTAATGTGTACCCAAATTAACAATTTTTCTTTACACACTGGTGTTGTTCTTCATCTATAGCATATGGAGTACAGTAGTATTATTAAAATATCACATCTCTACAACTTAGTGAGCTTGCTTCAAATGAAAACATAACTGGTTCCGAAGCCAATGAGGGTTCATACCAGTATGTTTGTGCGTGTGTTGCCCGTGAATAGGGTGAGCCTCCAGGCAAAAAGACCCAGGGCCTTGTCTCCAGGTCGGAGGAGATGGTAGAGTTTTTAGGGTCCTCAAGTGTACATAGAGTAGTGTATAGGTAGGGTGTTTTTTGGTTATCATTTTTTTTTTATTTTTTATAACCCGCCGAGCCCCACTGATGTACGGTGCAACAGTGCACGTCACTACTTTTTTCCGCAGACAGACCCACTGACGTGTATTGTACAGCACTCAATTGCAAGGACCATTGTGTGCACATTTTTCAACAATCACAGGTGATTTTTGGTAGGCATATGTGGGAGACCTTCCTCTACCTGCTGTCAAGCAGGGATACTGCCTGGCCCCATCTGACTCCCCTCCCCTCCACACTCGGCAATAGATGTGTTGCCGGTTCTGGGTAAACATGGCAAGTGCACTCTGCCATGTACTTAAAAGCTTATGGTATATGTATTTTTTAATTCAATTTATCAGTTGCACTGATCAACACGTAATAACTTTAATTCTTTGCGGCTGGAGGGAAGCAGCCGCCATATTGGCGATGACGTCAGACTTCACACTTCAGATGACACTCCAATTCATCACACAAGGCTTTACCAGTAAGAGCGATAATAGTTGTCATGATATTTACCGACATGGCCACCGTACATCCAAACTACACCCAACAGGTATGTTGTGAAGGAATTCTTTTCATAGTGTT
The DNA here is from genome assembly GCA_018397915.1 of Birgus latro. Classification (NCBI taxonomy): domain Eukaryota; kingdom Metazoa; phylum Arthropoda; class Malacostraca; order Decapoda; family Coenobitidae; genus Birgus; species Birgus latro. The sequence goes on along the minus strand of JAGKTI010027364.1, from coordinate 3,642 downwards.
AATGGATGGTACCTGTTATGTACGTAAATTGCAGCGAAATCGACTGGAAGTAGCTTACAGCTACTCCATTCCCGAGTGGTGCTTGTACCTCATGAGGTGGAAAGTGTTTAATGTATGGCGTACAGTATCAGTTGTATGAGTTTATATTGGTATTATGCTTATGACTGTTTAATATCTGACCTCTTCATTATTAGTTTTCTGAAAGATCAGGTTCAGTGAGTGACTCTGAACTTGATAGTAATTTACGTACAGTCGACCTAAGAAGTGACGGCGGAGTAAGTAATCGGACAGCGATGATGCACATACTCCTCTTTATATCTTTACAAGGTGAAACCTATTATGTAAAACTGTTACAAAAAACAATAAGTAAATGTCAAAATACCAGTATATTTCAAAATTGTAGGAAGCAGTGCGCTTGTTACGATAAGTTAATTCTAAATGGAACTAACTGAAATGTCAAAACTATCGCTCTGGGACAGTCAGGAATAATTTGCAGAGTTCATATAAAGTATGGTAACACAGAATAATATTTAGCAGCATAAGGCTGAAAAGAAGAGAGATTCAATAAAGAAATAAAATCAGCCATTATCATTTACAAAATAATTTTGCTTACAATACTTGGGAATAATTTAAAATAGAGTACAGTATTTCCGTTTCTGTTTTCTTTATGGTCGCGACAGAAAGCGGGTAAGTGGCGTAAGTAAGTAGGACTGTTTTAAATGGTTCGATCAACTGCCTCGAAAGGAGACTACGTTTACTCAGTGACATGCAGTTCTTACTCAGCATCTGGTCAGTTTTCCATTAAGAAAAATCTCTGGAAGAATTAATATACGCCAGTGAATGATATGTAAAGAAAGAACCTCGGAAATTTGCCGAGAGTCGGAGCTTCTTGGAGAATATCAACTTATGTGTAACCTAGAATCCTCAGTGCATAAACAAGAGTAAAAAATGTAGAGGTTCATAAACAAATTCATTGAGTTCAAAACTTCGAAATCAGCATTTTCAGTTAACCAAGATGTAACAGTTTATTTAAAATGAAAGATGTTACAGATTACAAGATGGAGCAGCAAGTATGTGTTTTTGCAATGCACGAGTTTATACTCGTATACTATTGTTTTTGCCCTCTTCACTGCCTAACGTAAGAGAAAAGGATAAAATCTGGCATACCTCCTTACAACTGTATATAAGTTTGCATCACTAGGAATACAGTAGCTAATTATATTTATTATAAGCGAGAAGAAAAGGGGTAAATGCAGAATGGTCTTGCTGCTACCGTAGGTAGGGTATTTGCCTACTCGCTCTGAATCCTAATTTTCTATTAATAATTAAATTGAGTTTTTTGACCGAATATCAGATAATTAGGTGTGTATGAACCTATATGAAGAAAATAATATTTTCACAACAGTAAGACAGCACTGGAAACTTCCAACGAGCAGCCAGCCACCACTGCTTTCGTTTATTTTCTCATTGGCTGGTACACAGAGGAATAATTTCCCTGGTGTCCTTTTGTTTATGCACTTACACACTGGAATGAATCACTAGCAATTATTCCTCTTGTCACTGGGCATTCTTGGAGGTCAGAAATAAGCACAGTGTATGTAGGCTAAACGTAAACAAAGTCGACTACGCTGCCTCAGTGTGAGAAGTGACATCACAAACAGAGTCACGTGATTTTTCAGCCACTTTATCTATTATTTTTTCATGTATCTGTACATTTTTTTTTTTTTTGAAAAAATGGTTGATTTAGTAATTTTCTCCGTATTTTTTACCTATACAAGTATCTTGTTAAAAATTTTTTTTAACCGGCAACTCGTCTATTGACCTGCTAGCAGTAACCTGGCCAGTAAAGATATGTTGCCCCACAGTCTCTCCAATGACGAAATTCATGGTAAAAGTGATTCCTGAAGTGGAGGACAAAGAAACAAAGAAGCTAGAGATAGAAACAAACAGAAGTGATGAGGTGGTAATGTCGTAAAGGAAGGTGCCATATGCTGGGGTTTTGGGTGAGTGAACAATGCTTTTATCGCCTATACTACTGTGTGAAAACCAATATAGACTTGTACTACACATAAATTTGTACCAAATAAATAAATAAATACGTAATTTAAAGTGGCATGAATTAGTTAACCCTTCCATAGTTCGTTTTCTTTAGCTAGGTAACCTGAAAAAGAAGGAAAATGTAAGGCTGAATGACACCTTATCAACATTTTTAAGCCAGGAGGTCGATTTCTCTATGAATTTTCGATGTTTCTCACCAAAAGCTGAGGTTTGAGCAAAAAAAAAAAAAAGTTGGAAATCGGTCGGGTTCTGAGGGCGTGATTCGTAAAAAATCGGTTGGGACTGGGCGGGTTAATAGCTTTCTTGGTGTTTGGCATTACTTGGGATATTCCTATGTGTGTTTTGATGTCTAAATATGTCAGACTGACCTAAAAAACAGTGCCAAAAGAAGGGGGTGTACTGACAGTAGTGTATGGGGGAGGGGGGGTGTTTCTGGTTTTCAATTTTTTTTTTTTCATGGTTTTCTTAGTGTTTAGCATTACCTGGATATTCCGATGTGTGTTTTCAGACTGGACTAAAAACAGTACCAAAGTAGGAAGTGTACAGTAGTGTATAGGTAAGGTGTTTTTTGGTTCTCACTGTTTTTTTTTGCATGGTTTCCCTAGTGTTCAGCATTACCCTGGATATTCCTAACTATGCCTGAATGACTGGAAAACATTGCCAAAATAAGCAGAGGCACTGTACAAATAGGTTGGGTATAGGTTGGAGGCTGGGTACAGATAGAGTCTGGGTAAGGAAGGGATATATCGTTCATTATCCGGACACTGCCACTACCTGGACAAGCCTTTGACTCTATTACATAGGATAATTGAGGGATTCTATCTATCTATCAACTCCCAGATGCAGTAATCCCGTAAGGGGTGGACACAAAAAAAATCGCCTTCATGTCGCCCTGTCCCCTGCCATTTCACTGCCAAGCTCCCAGCTCAAAAATCCCCCTCGCATATACCTCTCCATTCCATCCCTCCACCTCATCCTTGGACTCCCCCTCCCTCTTCCCCCCTCCACCTCACCCACACATACAGTATGCGCGGAAAGTATTGACGCTAAAGGGCCGACGTCATTTTTTTTCGCGTTAAGTGAAGTAGGGTCAATACTACCCTCCCCTGTGATGCGAAATGAGCTGACGCTTTTTCAACAGGAGCTGGCAACCCTGCTTGATAGGTTTGGCACCACAGGAGCAGGCTCAGTAATGTTTGGGCAGCCACAGGAGCAGGCTCAGTAATGTTTGGGCAGCCACAGGAGGAGGATTGTCTGTGTGTGTGATGAACCACGAGGGCATGTTTTGACTCAAATAACACAGTTATTTGGTTACCTACCACATTCTCATCATGCCTAAAGTAACCACAAGCAAGGACAAACGTGTGGAAGTGATTATACAAAGCTGGCCACAAACTCCCATTTATTGCAAATCAAACAGGTGTTAGACCGAGGACAGTGCAGAGACTGGTGAAGCAGTTCAAGGACAGTGGGGAGGCCATTCCTCCCACTCCACTTCCCAAGCCTGGGAGACCTCGTAAGACAACCTTCAGGACCCGTCAGCTGATCTCAAGGCAAGTTAGCAAGGATCCAAGGCTAACAGCA
>JAGKTI010027363.1:0-13286 GCA_018397915.1 Birgus latro | reverse complement strand
ATTTTTGCATCATCCACAAACATATTTAGAATCCATTTCCAGTGATAGTATGTCATTTACATATTCTAAAAACATAACTGGTACCAGCACTGAACCCTGAGGAACTCCGCTAGTCACTTCCCTCCAAGGTGAGTAATTTCCCCTTAGTACTGTTCTAATTTTCCCTTTTCTGAGAATATCCTGCATCCGACAGCAAAGGTTGCCTTCGATATGTCTTTGATGGTATAGTTTCCACAAAATGCTTTGGTGCCGTACTCTGTCAAATGCTTTCTTGAAATCCAAGTAGATACTGTCCACCCATCCTCCTCTTTTCTGTAATGTTTCTGTAACTGTATCATAGTAGCATAATAGATTAGTAACACATGATTTTCCCTTCTAAAACCCAACTGCCTTTCTGTTATCATATTGTGCTCTTCTAGATTGTTTACCCAAACATTTCTTATCAGCTTTTTTAGTATTTTACTTACAACACTGGCCAGTGACACTGGTCGGTAATTGAGTGGATTCAATCTATTCCCTTTCTTGAACAGGGGAAATAATATTTTCTTTCTTCCAAATATTAGGTAGTTTACCTTGACCTAAGGATTCCTTGAATATTAAAATCAATGGTCTGCTTAACTCTTCTGCATATTCATGTAGCACCTAACCGGAAATTTCGTCAGGACCATATGCTTTTCCTTTGTCTAATTTACTTAGCTCTTTCTATACTTCGTTTTCTGATATTTGTACATATGATAATACGTGTGGGCATGCATGTTCCATATCATCTCTTGCAAAATTATTTTCTTTTGTAAAAACTGATTAGAAGTTTTTATTTAGTGTCAGGGGAAAATGAGAGTTTTACTCTGGCGTGTCGCCAAATGTCAGGGGAAATTTAAGTATTCCCAAGAAATAATGAAATATTGTATAATTGGTATACAATGCATAGCTGTGTGCTATGTCAATTCTCTAGGGTCGAGAATTACAAACTTCCTCAACGGCACGCAGCAGAGACTAGACGCTCTATTTGGGCTGCAATATTGTACCGTTGGCCTACGAGAAAGTTTCTTCTCCCCCCCCAACAATAAAAAAAAAAATGATAATAATAATAATAACAGGCTCTTGGCTGAGCCAAACTCCTAGCTAGCACAACGGATTTAAGGAGTGATGCCAAAGCTGGCCTAAGTACCGGCCGTGATTTAATTCAAAAGCTGTGCTAACGCAGAGTAGCAAAACTGTATTAAATAATAGAGTGGAGTAATCAAACACAGTTAATATACTTTAACAAAGCTCAAGAAAAGAACTGTGAATTTATTAATTACAAAGAAATGAATTTACGTTACATGAAATTCAAATCAAATGAGAGAAATGCACTCACTCAATCAGACACTCAGATAACGGCTAAATATTTCAAAAAGCTTAGCCTAGGAAAAAACCAGAAAATACTGATCGGTATGGATGAGACTGTACTGTAGTCGATCACCAACAAGGTGGGAGTTAGGGAAGACACGCCGATTCAAGCCGAGATCTGAAATAAAGAATTCACTCGAGCCTCTAGAGGCGTACGACCCAACTCGTTCCGTGACTAAGAACAGACTGATTTGAATACGCGACGCGGCGCGGGTGGAAGCTCGCGCGCATGCCCTATGGGTCCGGAGCAAAGCCCGATAACATAAAATTATCGTACATATTAATTTGCTCCTCAAAATCACAGGATGTCACGATTTAACTTAACGTGATTTTACAATGAAGAAAATTCGTGACATTTAGTGCTTCACAAATATCTTTCTCTAGTGTATAAATGATCCCTTCGTCCGTGTTGGACTGTATTTTATCTTTATCTTTGGTTTTGCTTCGGATGTAGCTAAGCTGTAAAATAGCTTAGGTTGATCACTAATTTTATTTATAATGTCTTCCTCAAACTGTCTTTGAGCCTCCCTCCTTATCTTTGTACAATCATTTCTTGCCGTTTATAGTTGTTATATGCCCTCTTACTATTGTGTCTTCTGTATCTATTCCACAGCAAGTCTCTTTTTTCTTTTGATTTTTTTACATTCTGTATTAAACTATTTCTCGTTTTCATTTCTGTAATTTTAGACTCCAATTTCATAAAAATCACAGAATTTTCTATATACTTGTATAATATTTAAATCTTGTCCTCTAAGCTCCTTTTTCATATCTGTTTCTAAGAAGTACTTCTTCAGGTCATGATAGTTGCCTTTTTTGTAGTTTAGACCCTTTCTGTAACTCATTACTGGTAACTATGTCATGTGCAATCCTGAAGTTGCAATTTAATACTGCATGGTCACTTTTGTCGAATGGAGGGTGATGCATTATACTGTCAATATCATTTTCTTGCCTAGTAAACATAAGATCTAGTACTGATGGATCATCAAGTCCTCTTTCTGGTGTGTCTTTATATGCTAAGTGTGTGTGTGTGCATGCGCGATCCCTCCTCTTCACCTCCGTGAAGAAACACAAAATTTAACCCCTAGGCTGCTGAGAGCTCTGAGCCAAGTCATGCCCTGGAGCGGCTATTTTCCGTTAACATTCGTTAAGAGCCTTCTGAGAGGTTTGTAGCAGTCTGTCGACCGGTCCTTCTCAGATGCTTGCAGCAGCCAAGGGGTTAAACAGCATAATTTTTGAAAAAATCGTTCTAAATTTCAGCAAGATTGTTGAGAAGACCCTTACAGAATAAGGGCAGATATTTCCTTATTTCTTGTCTTATTTTTATTCATTGCCTCCCATGTCTTCCCTCCCAACACTCTGGACCATGAAAGGATATTTATCATTGAAAAAAAATATATATATATATATATATATATATTGACTAGATATCACCCAGAGAACGCATACCTCCACCAATCCCGGATCCGGATCTGGATCCGCCCCTAAATTTAATAAAATCTTTTTTGGCCCATAGCCCATCCTTCCACAATATTTCATTGAAATTCATTGAAAACTTATATTGTGCGGGATTCATAGGATCCTAATCCTGATCTGGAGCCACCCCCAAATTTAATCAATTCTTTTTTGGCCCATGGGCCACCCTTTCACAAAATTTCATCGAAATTCATCGCTAATTTCTGGAGATATCGTTTGGACAAACAAACACGCTAACATAGGTGAATACATAACAGCCTCTAACTTCGCTGGCGGAGATAATAATACCATTATTTAGTTGGGCTGTATACTCGTCGGTTAAAAAAGCTCCTTGGCATCCTTTCATTAGTGATTTATTTTGCTCATTACATCTTACTATCCCCTCCTGTGTTAGTTCTTCTAATATTGCCTCATTTTACAAACAATTCATGCAAAAAGATATAAGCTAGCAATATCTAAAAATAAGTTGCTAAGAAAGAAGTGTTAAGAACTTGTCTAAACGGACGTGAATACGAGCCATGGTCTACGTTTTCTTAGTCCCCGGGAGTCAAACTATGATTCCATTTTTTAAAATTTCGTCTTAAAACGAAAAGAACACCTTTTGAAGCAATCACACGTCCTTGTCTTAAACAGTATTATCCCATTGTTATGGCACTAATTTAACAAGGGCGACTAGGCAATAGGAAAACTTGAGTGTTTCCGAGAGAGCGAGTGATGTTTAGCCCCAGTTAAGTTTGAAAATGGGTGGCCCTACTAGTGCAACCCAACCGTCATATTAATCAGAAGCTAATACCTTTACTCCTATGTGAAGTAGAGTTGAAATTCCTTCTGCATGTGATATATTCATTTAATATATTTTGTTATCAACTAANGCACTAATTTAACAAGGGCGACTAGGCAACAGGAGAACTTAAGTGTTTCCGAGAGACCGAGTGATGTTTAGCCCCAGTTAAGTTTGGAAATGGGTGGCCTTTCTAGTGCAACCCAACCATCATATTAATCAGAAGCTAATAACTTTACTCCTATGTGAAGCAGAGTTGAAATTCCTTCTGCATGTGATATATTCATTTAATAATATTTTGTTATGAACTACAAACTCATCCATAAAAACGTAAGAAGCACTTGGAATCTCGAGTTTTCCATGGGAGTGTTTGGCTCCAACCCTTCGTAAGCCATGAGGGGTCTTGAAAGACCCCAAGTTAATTTTTGGATTTCTGCTATATGCACAAACTTACAAATGTTAAATTTTGTACATATGTTGACCAGGAGGCAGCACGTGTAGCCAATCAACCATGTGTCCCTTTTGGTTTTCTTTCTTTCTTTGTGTGTGTGTGTGTGTGTGTGTGTGTGTGTGTGTGTGTGTTTTATTGAAAGTAAATTTTTTATTATTTTCTTCAGAATTTGCGAAAGTTTCCACATATAATGAATCATGTGGCATATATATTTAGGTTACGTCATTCTTATTCATTCAGCATGCTCTTAACATAATAATATAAATGTATTATTAGTTGTAATACCGTAGAAAAGAAAAAGACAATATCATGAAAATAAAATGATGCAAAAAATTTGGTTCAATCTATGTTCAGAACATAAACAAGATTGGCACTCATATTCAGAAAACCCCCTGAATGATTTAGAAATCAAGTAAACATAAACATAAACAATACTGACATATTTATAATTTAGAAAACCCTTCAATGATTTTATTATCAGACAAATCACTGTAGGTGTCATTATCAGCATCAGAAATGGAAGGATCTTCTACGGTTATCCCCCACTGACTGTAGAACATCTCAACATTCAGTGGCATTGTCAATAATATCTAGAATCTGGGGGGGGAAAAAGTTACACAGAATGCTAGGTGGGGTACTACACAACCTCGCCCTCTTAACTCGTGAACTAAAAGAGTCTTTCCACTCAAATGTTGTGTGCTTATACATTGGCCAAAGACAAACAATTCACTGTGTGCAAGATGTCTAAAACAATAAGTGGCTGAATGGCATAATTTAAAAAAATGTATTGGGGTCAATCTGACTCCACATGGCACGCAAAGGGATAATTGGTGAATGATTCAATTACAAAATCAAATTTAAACCAGCCAGTGCCAGCAGTGTATACATATGTCGGGCCTTGCATGTGCACAAAGTGCCAGTGATGTATATACGCATCATCGATTTGAAATATTTGCCAGAATTAAAAAAATCAAGTTTGGCAGGAGATATTTGCTTGGGATACTCCCGAGCCTGAGTAGGCCTAATACCCACGCTATGAGTCATCTGCGTATCCCTTCTCCCCCGAGAGGCCCCGCCAACTCAGTCCCACTTTGTAAGTGTATGAGAGAACACCATGGCGTATCGTGGTATTTCCCAGTGCGAGATGAACGAGCTCCTGAACATCTCCTGTGACGGAAAAAGTGATTCTCCCATTGATGATGATGATGATGATGATGGAGACTATGTCCAATCTGAGTCGGAATCAAGCAGCAGGGACGAGATTCCATCCCCAAGAAAGGTGAGGTATATGGCTGTCTGCATGGCTGTATCTCACCCTGCACCACCACCACCACCACTTCCCACCTCACCATCCCACTCTCGGTCCATGGACGATTCCTCTAGTGATAAGGAATACGAGGCCAACCCCTCAGGTGAACATCAGTTGCCTTCATAGGTACGATGGCCCAGGAAAACCCAGAGTGGGGAAGAACTATTTAGTAAAAAGTAAAGTTTGAACAGTGCTTTGTTCTGTTTTGCAACGATACCTGCCACCTCCAGCCCACGCCACGCTGCCCGTCCTCAACCCAGCACCTCCACCTCGTCTGAATTTCCCCATGCTCCCTCTCTGCACCTTCCTTGTGCTTCCTCTCCACAGCCTCAAATGGTGGGGAAAGAAGCAAAAGGTAAAGCAAAATGGAAGAGTTATGGCAGGGGAATGAAAATGTGAGTCATGGGGAAAGTGGGGAGGCAAGCTCTGTTCCTCAACCTCCTCCCCATCCTGACAATGGAGATGGAGGTGACCCCATTGGTGATGAAGGTGACGGTGAAGGAGAGGATGAAGTCACGTGGGAGTGGGAAGATAGGAGTAATTTCGTTCCCATCATTCATCCCTCCACAGGTGGTGATACGGCAGGTTGTACTGTGCCGGAGCTGACTCCCAATATAAGGAGAATTGATTTCTCCAAGAATTTTTTACGAGGGAGGTAATATCGATAACTTCTCTTCTCTCCAACACCTCTGCTGCCTTCTGCCGTGGCACAACCCAACAGACACGCCACAGCCGACTCTTCGATGCAGACATAACAAATGATGAATAGTATCTCTTCCTTGCCTTGTTCTCCTGATGAGAATAATCAAGAAAAATCGATTGCCCTTGTACTGGACTGTCGACCCCCTTATGTCGATGCCCTTCATTGGAAGTTATGGGGCGGAATAGGTTCCAGTACATACTAAGCTGCCTTCAGTTTTTTGACAATAAGGACCCAAGCAACACTGGCAGCACTGACAGGATAAGGAGGATTAGGCTTGTGTTTGATCACCTGGAACCACGGTTCTCTGCCTTTTTCTCTGTTTACAGAGACTGGTCATAGACGAGTCTTGTGTTATGGATGGGAAACATTGCCTTCCGGCAGTATATCCCAAGCAAGAGACACCGCTTCGGGTTATTTTCATCTTGTGTGACTGCTGGACCGGTTATGTGCAGGACATAGTCCTGTACACAGGTGCACAGACGGGCATTATGGAAAATAGAACAGTCGGACTATCAAAGGTCATGGTGAAGACGATGATGGAGAAGTACCATAATCTTGGGGATGTCCTATACCAGGACATATGGTACACTAGCCCGATTCTCACTCGGTATTTGCATCAGCAAGAGACAGGTATCTGCGGGACAGTAAAGAAAATCCGGTGGCATATGGTACAGGTGGGCTGGAAGCTTCAAATGAAGGAGGTGGGGATTTACTAGGTGAACAATATGTTCGCAACCACCTGGCACCACAACCGAAAAGTGAACATGTTTTCGACGGTTCACCACCCCCCGATGCACCTCACCAAGACCATGGACTACCACAGCAAGAAACGGGTTCATTTTTGGAAGCCAGAGGTGGTAATTGATTATTATATCAACATGCGCCAAGTGGATCAGTCTGACGCTATGATTTCAAGTGTGGACTGTGCCAGGCCCACGATGGAGTGGTACAAAAATCTTTTCTTCCATCTTCTGGATAAAACAACACTGAATGCCCACCTCCTCGACACTAGCACTACAGGAACCAGTGAGACCTTCTAGGGGTTCATCAGAAAGCTGTGTAGGGAACTGATTGTCACCCATGGACGTGATCGTGGGCATTGCTAACATTCACTCGGTGGTGACAACCCCATGCATCTCACGGAATGCCACTTCCCCAAACTTATCGCCGCTTAAGGCACAGAAAAAGTCCCCAAAGTAGGTGCCATGTCTGTCAGCACAGCACAGCACTGTCACGGACCCAGCAGAAGGACACCAGGTACCAATGTGTGGGGTGTGAAGTGGGGTTGTGCCTAATCCCATGCTTTGAGGAATATCACACCCTCCTCTGCTTCAAAGTGTTAGAAACCTGTGTTATGTGCGGAGAAAGATGCGTATGAGTGTTAAGCCCGTGTCGCACGACAGTACGAACCCGCACGGATTGGGATGACTTGCACTTTTAACGGAATTTGCAAGTCATTGAGCGAACCGGCCACCAAAAATCGCCCACATGAACCCCACACAATGCCCATGAACCCCACACAATGCCCATGAACCCCACACAATGCCCATGAGCCCCACACAATCGCCACGCGATAACCGTAAGAATCACATGAACGTAGTCAGAACAAAATACAATAACAAACGAATTCAACACTAACTTTATACGAATTTCCCACGAACAACACAGACACTGACGTGCACACGAAGTGCACACGAAAGCCGAACGATGCACACGAAATGCACACGAATCACACAAATAACTGGAACCAACCACGAACTCAATACGACTGCAATAGTAGTATATATATATAACTGGGGAGGCGCCCTTTGATTACCTGCCATTCGATCACCTGGCCCCCCTGCCGACCACTACTAGCCACCATGGAGTCTGTGGAGCTTATCTTCAAGAAGTTCACCTACGACGAAGCTGCCAAGGCCCTAGCCCTCTACACCCGCATCAAATCTAACAATAATCTGCTGGGTTTGTACAGTTGCCTCAAAGAGTTCCAATACCCCCTGTGTTACCTCCTGTCAAGATGTGGCAACATCGCAGTAGTATTGTAACTATCTATGAATGAACGGCCATTGGTCTTGCCAGAACGGACGTGAGTGGTTGGTATGTATTCCAGACGCCATAATGGCTGTTTATATTATGTAAATAGGGGAGTGACTATAATATAACCAGAAACAACATTTATTTGGCTCATGCAAATAAGGAATACCAATACGAATATAAATGCAGCCAAAATGACAAAAGATATATTGAAAGTTGTCGCAGTTATAGTTATCATACATCAGCCACACTAAGTTTACCTTTACGAGTGAAACATTAGCTGTGTCTCGTGGATCTCGGTATAGGACAGCTTCAGTGCCTTTATAAATCACTGAAAATATGGAAATCGCGAGACGCAGAAATTAATATAGACTCTTATCGTTATCAGCACCCCTGTCACTATCCCCCACTATATCACACTTAATACCTCTCCCGACCCAACCGGCCCCCTCTTTACATCAGTAAACAAGCTTGGCAAAGGGGGTCGGTGTATGTCGTCACTCAGAATGCCAGTATGATAATAATAATAATAATAATAATAATAATAGGTATTATACACCTTACACCTTATCAGTTATACTCGTAAGTGACTCTTGTCTCGCTGCGCACGATCCCCATGTGCTATTTGTTAAATTATAACAGTTTCTGAAATACGGTATTGTCGTGCCGCTACCCAGGTGTCGTTAGGGTATTTCTCGGGAATAAATCCTCCCGTATTTAATATCAAGTGGTAGCGTAGTTTAACTCCGCCTCGACACAGGTAACGCACGACATGGGGGGACTTCACTAAAATGCCCCGACACACATGTACTTAAAACTGGGAACTGGAAGAAGTGAAAAAGTAATATGGCTTTTCTAGGCTTTAATTACAAAATAGTATTTACAAAAATCTACAAATAACTCTGAGGTAATTCCCACCTCACTTCACTACGTGCATAAGTACCTAAAAACCGCACATACACGTCTACTCTTAAAATCACTGGTATATTAACACTATTTTAATAAAGCAAAGCCAGTCTTGTAAAAACTCACTAGTGCTGTTATATATATACCACTCTTTAGTTATTCATATATATGAAATCACTGTTACATCAATATAAGAAAAACACACTTAAACATTTAAAATCTTAACTCCCTCCGTTTCAAACTAGGAGTCCTTACTAGTTCTTAAACTCCTTCCGTTTTCTAACTAGGAGTCCTTACTAGTTCTCAGACACAGACAACTAGGAGTCCTTACTAGTTCCCAGACGACAGACAAATAAATAGCACTGTTGGTCAGTTATACCCGCGGTCACAAAGCATGTACTTCCACTTACTACCAGTAATGCTCTCATGCTGGCTCCCTGAAACTTTACTCTCGGCTATACAGCGACGTCTCTGCACCAAGCGCGCCAAGCTGTCTCACCGTCCTCCAACTCTCGTGTCTGCTCTTCGCCAAGTTCTAGTCTGAACTGAGGTCTGTACCCCTTTCTGGCCTCAAAAGGTTGCCGATATTCGCCAGCAGTCATATGGGGTGTGCTGGGTGATGATGAGTCACCCACTCACCCAGCGCCGTCACCCACATGTCACCCGCTTCACCCACCGTAGAGGCCCGATCAGACTCGCTGTGTCAGCATGCGCTCTCACGGTCTGAACTGCCTAGCCAACACTTTTCCTGTGTAAACAACTCGACCAACACCACCCGCACTACTCCTCTCTCTCTCCTCCTCCTTCCTCTATTTATTTCTTCCTCTCAACCTCTCTTCCTTATTCCATCTCCCTATTGCCCACAGCTGTACACCGAATCGCTACTCTTTCTCCCCTGTCCGCATTTCATCCTAAACTCTCTTCCGGCAGGCGGTGTCATTTGCACCTCTGTCACCGCTGTCAACGCTGTGTGTCTTACACCTGCTCGAGGGGATCCATGTCGGCTTCCCGACATTTCTCCCCCCAAAGATGAAATCACACGTCCGCGTCGTGAGTTGGGTATGGCGGGGTTCTGTGCACGTCGACGTCTGAGTATGGACTCTAGTCTGCAACATGTACACCCACAGCCAGTAAGGTAACACTTGTAAAAGATATATGCGGACAGGAGAACCAGAAACAGAGCTATTCCAGCATGGACATAATACCTGAAAAAGATGGAAGAACCGAAGGGTTTGAGAGGTTCAATCAACTGCAACTGACTTTGATATTTAAGGAGGTCATCCAGAAACAGAGGAGTAATGTTAAGGTGAGGTCCTAAAGTGGGTAAGTCCTTTATAGCTGTAAGTTCAGCATGTGTGAGTGAGGTACTGAGGTTTGGGAGATGGGGGTAAACAGTGAGCTTAGTTTCTATAGCAAGAGTTGCATAAGCAGGGAGAGTTAGAGCCTCGCTGTGGGCGCTACAACCGTCTCCCAAGACCAATTTCCCTACTCCCTTAACAACTTGCACTGTCTTCCGTATGGGGTTCACAGCACACTTCAACGTGAAATACAAAGACTGGGCTGTGGAATAGCACCAGTAATTTCTCAGCTTCACAAACACTGGACTAAATGAAGTTAGGATCTCTTTTCTACAAAGCCTAGTGGCATTGTCTTTGTTAAGAAAAGAATCACTCTCACAAGATGGGGTCGCTACATGATAGACGGATCCCAAAGGTTCACAGATCACCAAGTCCTGGTGATTCCTGCAACTGGTGAAATCTTGAAACAGCACATAATGAAGACAGTCTTCTGTGAGAGCAAGGAAGTTATACTGGTGGAGTACTCTCACGTAGACCTCCGCGGCAGGCACACTGTAAGGAAGTGAGGTGATCCTAAAGATGTCAAATACATCAGAAGGGTCACCTAACACAGGTATTAGTAAGTAAAAGCACACAGCTGACATGTAACCTCGAGGTACAACTTTGATGATGTCACGGTACAGTGCTAGATATTCTGGCCTCGCTGGGAAAAGTAAACCTGGCTCCTTGAGTGATATATTCCCCAATAATTCCAACAAAATTCCGTTAGGGACTATATCTAGACTCAGCCTAGCCTGGAGCATCTCTTGGATACCCAACTTAATTCTAAAATGATCAGCTATGATGTCAGACAGGGCGAGTTGGAGGTTGAACAAAGCCTCATACATCTTTACTTCATTCTCCAACTCCAGGGTCTTCAATGAATACAGCCTTATGATACTGTAAGAAATATTGGCTGCCCTCTGTATCTTCGACAGTGCCGCCTGCATATGCGACACGTCGCGGATCGTGGCATTCAACACCTTGGAATGAACATTTAATACTGCCCTCTCCTTTTCTGACATCGTCTCAAGGCTCCCTAATCTAGCATGGATGTCATCAACCTGTTGCTGAGTAGCTGTTCCAAACAAAACATTGGCAAACTGCCCCAATATGTCAATCGCACCCCGTTTTGAGCGACGATTCCATGGATGATCTGACATGAGATAGTCCATATAATTGCTCAAATCCTGATAGCGAGTATCAAATTCAGCTTGAAATGCATGCACAGTAGTCAGTAATGAAACAACGAGAGCGCTGCCATTATCCATGTGGCGTATATTCCACAATATGGCATCACTCAAGTCGCGAGCAACATGCAAGGGTTGGAACAGCTCCTCTTTAGCAAGTACAATTGGAACTACATAGTTATTGCCTGTGATCATCAAACGACCTGCAGGTGAAAACACCAATCCCAAGTTGTCAGGTGTCTCCTCTCGTGGTCCTATCGATTCCGATTGGGATGGACGCACCCAAACCCAAGCAATCATCTGCAAAAGATTTGTAAAACTATAACCACAAGTTCTCCTGACTGTCACTTAGTAAAAACTACACTTGTCCTGTGTTGTCCTCAGTCACTTCAGTCTGTGTCTCTGTCACACCAGGTGCCTCTGCTTGTGCAGTCTGATACTCAATAGGTCTATCCATACACAACGGGTAGTCCGGGACACTAGAATGTGACCTCAGATCGTATCTACAAGGTGGTGGGAGGTGAGGTGTGTGGTGTGAGGTAAGAGGTGTATGGTGTGAGGTAAGCTGACCTTGACACTCGGCGGTGGGTTGCCACGCACTCACACTCGCCGAGTTGCCAGTTACACCATTACCTGTAGCCTGACTTACTTGTGCAGGAGGCAAACTAAAGTCAATTACAGGCCCTGGGATACTTTCTTCCTCATTCCCCTCACTTGCACCTTCCCCTTCATCCCCAGTCTCTCCACCTTCATGAATAGGATAAGCCATTCTCGCATTACGATTTTGTTTCTTCGTAACACACTCCTCCTTGACCACCTTCACCCTGTCAGTGTGTAAAGTGGTTACTTTCCCTCCTTGTATAGGACGAACCTTGATAACTACATCATTTACCCGATCAACTACACGATAGGGTCCTGAAAACAAAGGTTGCAATTTCCTTGCCACTCCCCTGGCAGGAACAGTTTTCACGTAGACACGGTCCCCTACCATAAGTGGTTTCATTGCACATCGCTTTGCCCTTCTATTCTCGTTCTCTGTGCTCGCACGATCGAGAAAGTCCTGGCATCTTTCGAAAACCCTTGTTGCCATGGCGGCGAACAAATTAGGTACATCCTCAAGGTTGTATTTCAAAGATGGGTCCTGCACTACATGATAAGGCACCTGTGGGTCCCTGAGAAACAGCAAGAAGTAAGGAGAATCACGGATAGTCCGATTATATCCAGAGTTATAAGCCATCACCGCTACTGGTACCATTCTATGCCAGTGATTAGCATTGTGATCCACCATAGTTCGTATTATTTGCATAACTGTGCCATTTGCCCTCTCCACCAATCCATTAGAGGATGGGTGATAAGGAGTAATGTTCACATGTTTCATATGCAACAACCGTGCCAATTCCTGA
This sequence comes from Birgus latro, assembly GCA_018397915.1. NCBI lineage: Eukaryota > Metazoa > Arthropoda > Malacostraca > Decapoda > Coenobitidae > Birgus > Birgus latro. The sequence goes on along the minus strand of JAGKTI010027363.1, from coordinate 310 downwards.
AACACCTTGTTAACAAATTCAGTTCCCCGATCCGTGACTAATTGTTGTGGAGTTCCGTAAATACAAATGACTCGCTCCACAAACACTCTAGCCACCTCTTCGGCAGACTTAGACTTTAATGGTTCCGCGACGAGAAATCGAGTCATCGCATCAATGAAAGTCAAGACATAAAAATGTCCCTCCTCTGATCTATTTAGTGGACCAATCAAATCCATGTGACACCTGACCCATGGGGCAGTGACATCGGGGAAACGCAGAAGCGGGCCTAGGGCGTCCCCCGAACGCTTCGAACGTGTACACTGGGTACATC
>JAGKTI010027362.1:0-13286 GCA_018397915.1 Birgus latro | reverse complement strand
AAATACTTTGGGATAGTTTGGCCATGAAGAGAGGATGCAGAATGAGAGACTGACTAGAAGAGTGTATGTGAGTGAGGTGGCAGGGGAGAGGAGGAGGGAGAGACTAAGGCTGACATGGAATAATGGAGTGGAGAGACACGAGGGAGGGGGGAAGGGGGTGAGTTGGGGAAAGGGCAGTCAAATGGCAGACAGAGAGACATGAAGTTAATTTGTCTGTGGCTGCCCCTTATTACAGAGATGTCTGGTAATAGATAAGTCACAGGAGGGCATAGATCTTTGCTGACTAAAATGAGTGAACAAAATTACTTGATGCAAATGCAAGAGGAAATATTTAATTACTTGATAGAAATATGCAAACAAGCAATCACTATAGAGTAAGAAAGGATTATGGGAAACTGAAAATGATGCAGGGTAGAGATGGAAATGGTTACTGAGCCTTTACCACATCAATCATCATCAATATAAGTCTTCATTATCATACACATCATTGCAATCATCATAATAAACATCAGCCATTATTATACTCATCACTGCAATCATCAACATCCTAACCTCTTCTTCCCACCCAAGGATGGGGTAAGGTATGGTGCAAAAAGCAAGAACAAAACACATGGAATCAGACATATTTGAACCACCCTGTATTTGTTACCATCTGTGGCATATAAACAGGACTCACTGCATGTTTGTGATGTACAGGCATGTGCAAAAGTATGCCAACAATACACTGCCAGCACTAACTTGTCATATTTATCACTCTTCCTCAAATGACAAGTGACATTCCTACATTCCTTCTCATACTCTTTATATGGATGCTTGGCACAGACACCTTCCTATGGTACTGATCAAATATTGAGACTTTTGGGTTACACTAACAGCTTTCAGTTCCTTTACAATCCCCCTAAAGGAGAATGGTGGACTCTGAAAGAATAGTAACTTTGGTGAGCAGTCCATACCTCATAAAATATTTCACACAACACCTTCCATTGTTACAGCTGGCAGGGTCATGTCTACATACTTTTGCTCATGCTCAGGACACATTTCACAGCCTGTGGCAGCGTATGGCTGGCCTGTTGTCTTTCACTTTAGTCGCTTTACTCGAATGTGGTGAAGATGTCTTCTTTCAAAGCTGACAGCAGGATATAATGACACTGGTGGTTTGATATGATTACTAATGAAAGTGGACATCTGGTGACTACACTAAGTGACAAGCCAAGTGGTTTCTTGCTACCCACGATATAATTTACTACACTTGGTATAATCATTGAGCTAGACAGTCGCATGGTGGTGTAAGGCATTCCAGCTGGCTGTGGCCCCATACAGTATTACATGTCAGTAGCGGGTCCCAGGTCTCTTGCAAAAAGGGCAGACAAAAAATTGGTGAATGAATGGGTGGCTGTGAATGTGGTCCAGCATCTCATAGATGTGGACAAAGTGTGCAACGTCCGGCTTGCAATATCCACTTAAGAGCGTATGCCCAATCCTTGAAGCATTGCCTGGGCCGTAAAAAATAAAAAACAAAACAACCTTGAACACAACCCCCTCATAGAACATTCCGCCCTCTTACTGTACGGTCACAACATGGTTATTGCAAGCAAGGGCTGCGTGCATGTTTACTTAATAATCATCCACCTGTGTGCCACTTATCCTTCCAACATATGCAATGAGAACTCCATCTCTTTGAACTCCGAAGTCCCCATTACCGATGCTGTAGCCGATATATATCATGGCACACACTGGTGGGCTGTGTGCTGTGATATACCCACCCACCCACTCATACCCCCAACCCCCAAAAACCCCACCAGCAGCAAAGGCACCTGGGGCATCGCTAAATGATGTACTGGAAGGGCAGGCCAAATAGTAAAACAGCAAATAATTTAACAAGTAATTATTTTAGTATGTTACTGAGAGGCGGATTTTTTGTTCATTTACTGCCAACGCAAACTTTAATCTCCTGTCCGATTTGGCGCTACTTCTTAGATCTAACATCCAGCGTAAAACTTTAATAACGCATATATTACACTGCTGTCGTATGTCATCTATGGCGGTCGTTCCTACACCACACTTGCTGCTAACCTTGCTAATCCAGTACAACAATCCAGTATGTTAATCTGAAGTGTTTGAAATGAAACAACTTGGTGAACCACAGGCTGTTGAAATATCCACTGCACATATAGTAATATACCTTAACAATAATAATCACAATAACAGTAGTAGTAGTAGTAATAATAATGCATAATTTACTGGGGTGTCTTCTAGGTGGCTTAGGAGGCTTGCTAGGAAATAATGCTAGGAAATCACCCCAGCCACAAAGAAGACAAGCCACCTTCACTGAACTAACACCAGACATTGTTCAACTGAGGGAAATACTGTACTATCAAAGCCAACAAAAATAATATAGGCATCCTTTGTCTATCTCAAAATTCTTAGCAATATATCTATCTAGCTAACACTTACAGCAACCTATCTATCTATGTGTATGTGTAGTGTTTCTTTATCTGTGTACTTCTCTGTCAAGCTATCTATGTGTATCAGTGTAATGTCTATCAATCTGTGTATGTGTACTTGCCTATCTATCTGTCTGTCAACTTCAAATAAAGCTAAGGTGAGGCAATAGCTTGGCAAGTAGACGCTAATCACAAAGAAGTGCAAAGGTTTCAAAATCATATACTACTGATATACCTTGGGAATTTGCCAACAATACTCCTGTTACCCTAACCTGGCATAAAATTACCACCTCCAGTTATCAGAGTAATGCTAGTCATGAAGAAGTGCAATGGGAAGGATGTAGACCTGTGTTATGATGAGAAGAGATTAATGTAAATAAAAAAGAAGTTAAAAATAAAGTTAAAAATAAAAATAATTATCCTTCGACCCCCCAAGCATCTCTCTCAGTTGAATAAAGCCATCTGGAGTTAGAGGAAATAAAGACAGGTGCTCTCTCACTTACGAACATCTGACCTACGAACACTTGCTGGGATTTAAGACTTACGAGTTTTTTTTTTTTTTTTGAGATGGCAAGCTGATAGTGCCAGAGGTTGACTCCTGGCACTGCGTCATCCTATTATCGCTGTCATCAATTATCCTATCATCATCAATCATTCTATCATCATTAATCATCCTATCATTATTGTCATCATCAACTACTGGTATTTTATCATCAATCATTCTATCATCATCATTGCCATAATCAAGAACTTTTCTATTATCACCATCATCAATCAAACTATCATCATCATTGCCATCATCAATCAATCTATTATCATCATCAATCATTCTATCATCATCACTGTTATTATCATCATCAATGTCATCAATTAGCAAGTAAAATGAGCTCCCAGATTAAATTAGCAGGCCTTGTATACCTTAGCGGAATGATCTAGTTATGGAACCCAGCACTGCCACTCATCAATTATCATCATCAACACTACCAACCAAAATTTCGTAAGTAAGGGAGCAACTGTTAACATACTCTGTCCACCTCAAATTGGCTTAAAATTGATTTGGAAAGGACGCAGAGCCACAGCACTGCTATCCTTGTCCCACTCTGCTTCTGGGCTGTGGGACTAGGCTGCCAAATGACAAAACTCTCGGCCAAGTCAAGGTGGACAAACCAAAAAATCTTTAACTCACATTTTAGAAGTGTGGCAGTAGTTGTAGTAGGTGTAGTAGTAGTGGTGGTAGTAGGTGTAGTAGTAGTAGTAGTAGCAGCTTGAGGTGTAGATAGACGTGAGGATGTGTGGCCAAGGGATGGAAGGCCAGTTAGTGGGTGGCCCTGGGGTGGGTAGGTTCTTCAGGGCCATCCGAGGTGTCTCCGCAGGGGTTCAGGGCCACTGTTTAGTAATGGAAGAGATGGTAGCACAACACTAGTGGCAGCACCAACACCATGAGTAGCACCAGCAGCAATAGCAATCCTAGTGGCAGCAGTAGCACCACCTAGGCTGCTGCACCATCACCAATCCTATCAGCAATAGTATCACCATCACTTCTATCACCAGCAGTAGTATCACTATTAATCCTGGCAGCAGGAGCAGTGGCAATCCTAGTGGAAGCACCAGCACTAACCCAGCACCACCACCACCACCACCCCAGCAGCAGCAGAAGGAACCCCCAAGATAAGCAACAGCATCAACTCAAGCAGCAGCAGTAACCCTATCAGCAATCCTAGTGGGAGCAGCAGCAATAGCCTTCTTCTTTGCTGTCCTTATCTCATTCTAGTAGTTCAGTTACTCTTCTAGGAGCTGCACAGCATGGGCCAACCAGCCTACTCCAGTGGCAGCAGCAGTAGCACCACTCCAGTAGTAGCAGTACTAGCACCACTCCAGTAGTAGTAGTAGCAGCAGCAGCAGCAGTAGCACCACCCCATTTGCAGCACCATCACCAATCCTAGCAGCAGCACCAGTAGCAGAGGCAGCCCTGAAAATATAGCAAGCTTTTAGAAGATAATCACAGGTCTATTGATAATTAAATGCTTTACCTGTGGAGGAGTTCAATACAGATCTTAACACTTATTGGTGCTGGAGTGGCACTAACAGGATAAGGGTGGACTATGGAAGGGTAGTTTCAGCCTGTGGTCCACTGGGTTCATGTTTTGATGAGCCTGGGGTTCAAACTACAACTACTACTATATATTACATGAGACCTAAGATGACCTGAACCATGTTAGGTCACTTGTCTGGCTCAATGTCCTGGTTATTTCCCTGGCTCAATGTCCTGGTTATTTCCCTGGCTCAATGTCCTGGTTATTTCCCTGGCTCAATGTCCTGGTTATTTCCCTGGCTCAATTCCCTGGTTATTTCCCTGGCTCAATTCCCTGGTTATTTCCCTGGCTCAATTCCCTGGTTGTCTGGCCCAATTTCCTGGTTACTGTCCCTCATTACTTCCTCTTAACCAGGAAGAGGATGGTGGACTGCAGCAGATAGTAACTTCAATCCTGCAGTCCACTGAGTTCCAATTTTAGATGAGCCTGGGGTTACTACTACAACTATTACTACTACTACAGCTTGGGGAAAAGAGGCAAATCTACTTCACAGGGAGGAATTCAACTTCAGTAGGCTTTTATCTATCTATCTTTAAACATAATGTATGAAAATAATAATAATAATCCATCCATCACCCAATCCTGTGTCGCCCCACAGACAAGCGTAGGAGCCCGGGGCCAGGCAAGTTGGTCCTGACATTTAAGATGAGAGTGACCGGCCTCACTCATCCCTGAATGGCATTACGTGAACAATAAACCCAAACCATCCCTTGGATATAAACCTGCACTGGATCAATCCGATTGGAGTGCCATAATTACCCACTAAACCACCAGGCGACAAAATCTGGTTATATGGTTACCACCCAGTGTAGTAAATGGTTTCCTGGTGTACAGGAAACCATTTGGCTTGTCACTCAGTGTAGAGTCACCCACAGGCAGAAGGAAGAGGAATGAATGAAGAAAAGAAAGACAGAAGAGGGAGTGTAAAGTCACCCACAGGCAGAAGGAAAGAAAGACAGAAAAGTAAGTGTAAAGTCACCTGTAGGCAGAAGGACAAGGAAAGAATGAAGGAAAGAAAGACAGAAAAGGGAGTGTAAAGTCACCTGTAGGCAGAGGGACAAGGAAAGAATCATCATCATCATCATCTTCGTTTTTCGTCCTTCTGTTCACTTATTCAAACTGGGGTTGGACGTGCGATGGCTTTTCTCCACTGCTTCCTATCCTGGATTAAACCTTCTCCAATACCCAGTCTTTCCATATCTTGCATTACAACACTTTTCCAGGTCTTCCTGGCGGTCGACGTCCCACCACTTCCAGTTCCTCTGATATTCTCACACAGCTCCCTTCCTCACTCCTCCTTACATGATCAAACCATCTAAGCCGCTTCTGCCTCAAGATGATATCGAGATCCTTCACCCCACATCTTCTGGCTACCTCCTCACTCAAAACTCTGTCCTCCCATCTCACTCCCGCCATGTATCTTAACATTCTGCGATCAGTACTCCTCAGAACATTCATCAGTCTATCTGTCAAAGCCCATGTTTCAGCACCATATATCAATACTGGTCTAATGCAGGCCTCATATATTTTACTTCTGTGTCTCAGTGGTATGTGTTTGTTGACCAGTAGGCTAGCTATTTCCTTCCACCTTAACCATGCTGATGCCACTCTTGTTCTGACTGATCTCTCCACCCCTGCTTCGCAGTCCAATATATATCCTAGATAGCAGAACTGCTGCACTTCCTGTTGTGTGCTCCCATTCACCTCTAGCACATCCTCTGCTTCATCTCCCTCTGCCTCTCTTCTTATGCAGGCCGGGAAGTGGAAATTTTGCACTCCTCTCAAATTCTGCAGACCTGAACACCTTCTATGGCACCACTTATTACACTCCGTGCACAACACTGAGTTCACTCCTACTCCTCTGCCACAGCATCCACATGGCCATTTTCCTGACTGAATTCTTTCTACTGGTTTCTTGCCTGTCACCATTACCTTTGTCTTATCCATATTTATTTCTACTGGTTTCTTGTCTGTCACCATTACCTTTGTCTTATCCATATTTATTTTCATTCCCCTCTTCTCCATTCCATTTTTCCATCAATTAAACATTTCCACCACTTCTTCCTTAGTCTCCGCTGTCAGCACCAGGTCATCAGCATACAGCAATTCCCATGGGCCTTCCCCCCTACATTCCCGTGTTGCCTCCTCCATTACTATGTTAAACAGCAATGGACTGAGTGCTGACCCTTGATGTACCCCAACTCCTATTCCAAAATTTCCTGATGTTCCTGCTATTGTCTTGACTTTTGATCTTGTAACAATACAGAGAGACATGACAGCTGCAGTGAGTCTCTCATGCACATTCTGCATTCTCAAGGCCCACTCTATAAACTCCTTGGTACTCTATCAAAAGCTTTTTCCAAGTCCACAAACACACGGTACAAGCATATCCTCCTCTGTAGAAACTTTTCCTGCAACTGTCTCATGATGAATATTGCATCTATTGTGGATTTACCTGCACAAAATCCAAACTATCGGATATCTATCTTCACTATCTGCTTCAGCCTTCCTTCCAGCACCTTTTCGAATATCTTCATTCCATGCTCCAACAGTCTGACTCCTCGGTACTTTCCACACATAAGGGCATCTCCTTTGCCTTTATAAACTGGCGTTGTCCAGCTCTCTCTCCAGTCCTCAGGTGGCTGTCCTCCTACTAAGATGTTATTAAAAATCCTTGTCAATTGTTTTACACCAGTACCTCCAGCCTTTTTAATCAGATCAGCTGTTATACCTGTTGGGCCTGGAGCTTTCCCAGCCTTCATTTCCTTTAAGACTATCTCCACTTCAGCTTCTGTTATCACTGCAACTGGCCCTTCAACTTTTCCCATCTCTTCTATCTCATAATTATTTTCTTCATTTAACAGTTTCTCAAAGTACCTCTTCCACCGTTCCACTATTTCTGCCTCATCAGTTTTTATTTCCCCATTTTCATCCTTTACAAATTTAGCTCCAAACCACATCTTTCCTCTCCTTCCTCATCTGTCTTGCAATTTTAAACATTATTGTCCATCCTTGTGCATTCTCCAGATCTCTACTCCAACTTTCCCATGCCACCCTTTTGCTCTGACCACTTCTCTCTTTGCCTGTCTTTTCTTTTCATTATATTCTCTTCTGTCTTCTTCCCTTCTAGTTCTCTGCCATACTTTAAATGCAATTTTCTTCTCACTTATCGCCTGCTTCACCTCCTCATACCACCACCACGTCTCTCTTTCTTTTCTCCTGTGACCTGTTGTTTCTCCACAGACGTCCCTCGCAGCCTCTGTTATATTATCCCAGAAGTGTTTCCAGTCGCCTCCCTGTCTCTTATTTCTTCTCGTAAAACTCTCTTCAAATTGTAGTCTTATCTCCTCATCCTTCAACTTCCACTCCTTTACTCTTTTTACACCCTTTCATATTTTCCACTCTCAGATCCATAGCTAATAGTCTATGTTGTGGTAGACATGCGACATGCTTCACCTGGTATAACTTTACAGTCTTTCACTTCAATATCTTGCTCCTTTCTCATCAGCATAAAATCAATCTGAGTTTCTACACCTCCACTTTTGTAGGTTATCAACTTCTCTCTATCCTTTTTGAACGCTGTGTTTATAATTTTCAAATCATTACCTTGTCAGTATCCTCTCTCCCTCTCTATTTCTCTCTCCAAAGCCAAAGACTCCCATAACTTCCTCATATCCTCTCCGATCAGTACCAATGTGTCCACTCAAGTCTCCAGCAATGATCATTACCTCAGAGTCGGGTACTCGTGCTGCATCATCAAGTTTTCCCCAGAATGCCTCTTTTTCGTCATCAGGTCTACCAGGGTCATCAGGGAGTGCAAAGTTACCTGTAGGCAGAAGGACAAGGAAAGAATGATGGAAAGAAAGACATGAGGATTTTCCTTCAATCCTCATGTTTTTCTTTCTAATAATAATAAAAATGGTAGCTAATAATAATAAATAGTAATAATAATAATACCAGCCTAACCCCTCAGTCTAAATCCTGCCATCATGCTGCCCTCCCTCCAACTCACACCAAAAAAGGATGAAAATTTGTACTAAGAAAACCTTGGGCCCTCAGCACCTTTTCCTAAGCAACTTTATATACGAGTTGTGACTTTTAATTTTGACTTTATACATGGGTTTTGTTCGTCCCTGTGTAGAGTACAACTCTCATGTGTGGGGAGGCTCTCCACATACACCTCTTCTCAACAAGGTGGAGTCAAATGCTTTTAGTCTCATTAACTCTCCTCCTCTTACCGGCTTTCTTCAACCTCTGTCTCTTCGCCACACTGTTGCATCTTTATATCTTTTCTATCGCTACTTCAATGGTCACTGTTCCTCTGAACTGTCTGCTTGCATCCCTCCACATCTATGATGGGCACGTAGTACCCGTCTAGCAACAAACTCTCATCCCTTTTCTGTCCAACTCACTAATGCAAGAGTTAACCGTTACTCCCAGTCCTTAATGTATGCAACTGGTCAACTCTGGAACTGTCTTCCTCCGTCTGTATTTTCTACTTCCTATAATCTTCAGTCTTTCAAACGCAGTGTGTCCAGGCATCTCGAAATGAACGCATCTGGGACTCTTTCTCGGCTGTTTTTGTTTTTTCATGAAGGGAACATTTTGTGGGCTCCTGGACTCTAGTTCCTTCTTCCTTGAATTAAATAATAATAATAACAATGAAATGCATTAAATCATAATGTTCTCTTGCATATTATTTACATCATTTTCGGGTACAGGAAAAGTGGACAATTTATACAGTAGACGATACGAATGAACAATTAACGAAATGAACAAAGGACATGGATGGGAAAAGCATGTCTTCATTGTGCATTACTGTATTATTTTTCATGCAAGAAAGAAGGAACCAAAGGCCAGGAGTCCACACGACTGTTCCAGAGAGAGAGAGAGAGAGGGAGGAGGGGGTCAAAAGGTATTGGGTGTGGAAATAGAGAAGTGTGAATGTCAGGGGTAAGGTTGCAAGAGGCAGGCCAGAAAAGACCTGGGATGAGGTCAAAGAGTGTGACCTCAGGGATAAGGGACTGAAATAGGGAGGCCAGAAAAGACCTGGGATGTCAGAGTGTGACCTCAGGGATAAGGGACTGAAATAGGAAGGCCGGAAAAGACATGGGATGTCATAGAGTGACCTCAGGGATAAGGGACTGAACAGGGGGGCTGCCACAGATCAAGCAGCATGGAGAGCCATTAGGTGACCAAGGCTGACGCATGCATGTTGAAGCCTTTATAAACAATATGATAAGAGTATGTACTGCTCTCTCGCTCACACAAACATACACACACCACTGAAGCCCCTGCAATTCTGACAGCACCACACAGGCATATCAGTCCACACATACACTTCATAGCACCCTACACATAATCCATCCAACCCCCTTTCATGTTAAATAAGCACTGTCACCCCTGACCACATACTCCACACAAAACACAGCCAATCACCTTTTATCTATTGCAATCCTCTAATCTACTCAGGGAAAAGTCAAATATACCCTAAAATATATCACTGGTCCCCTAGTTTGCATAAATCTTCATCTGTCTATCTATCTATTGCCAGATGCCTTCATCCCATAAGGGGTGCCCACAAACAAATCACCTCCATGTTGCCCTGTCCCTCGCCATTTCACTGCCCGACTCCCTGCTCACATCCCCCTCTCTCTTCTTCATGATACAATAAACTAAATTATCCAGTGCAATTCAGCCAAACCCTATGCTGGCTATTGCGAAAAATGCCAGATATTGCATAGTACCCCCCATCAGCTCAATATTTGCCACCGAGCCGGATAATGCGTTACTATCCGTCTCAATCCCCTATCCTAAAAAGCTTTCCCATGAGTAAAAGATGAAAATTTAGCATAAAATTCAATAATGATAAAATACTGTAATGCAGCACTGGACGGTTACTGTTTACAAGCCAGTTGATACACCTCTATGCCGGATATTGCATAGAACAGTTGGTTATGTCCCGTTTCGGTGCCAGATACAATAAGGTCCCGGGTTACGTCGGTATCGACTTACGTCAAATCGAGGTTACAACAGTCGGTTCGGAAATTTTAAAATATAAGAAAATAAAGAAAAAATACGTAAAGCTCGGTTTTTAAAGTGTTGCTGTTTACTGCAAGATGTCTCTGGTGTTTTCCCGCCTCACGCTGGACTACCAACAAACCAACAATCGCTCTCAGTCTCGCTGCTACTACCACCCGTACTGTAATTTTCTTGTGTTTGTTTTTTGCCTGATTCCACGATGCCTAAGAGACGGCTTCCTAGTGACCATAATGACTCCACGAAACGCAAGACCATCACATTACGTGAAAAAGTCGATATTATTAAGCGTAATGAGAAAGGAGAAAAAGCATCAGTGATCGAGTGAGGAAAAAAAAGCCATCAAAATTGATGTTAGAAATGCTTACATTATCGTGCTGGTAATGATGTTCGTATTTCATATTTTATGGCAGTATTTTACGGTAAACTTTATTGTATGATGAAGTATGAAAAGTGTTTGAATTTAGGAATAAAATGTGTGTTGGCAGTGGACATGTGTGTAAGGACGGGAGAGTGAGGAAGCGGTTGCCATGACGATGAGAAGTGCCATTACTGCAACGAGTGAGCTACTGTGACGAAGACTCGTAGCAAGTACAACTTATATTTTATTCAGTAAATATCATCAGTTCAAAAGACTGTGTTTCTTATACAAACCTGTTATAAGATTATTACATGTATAGCATGCGATGTATGGTTGAAAAATCTGTAGAACTCGACTTACGTTCAAAATCGGCTTACATCATGTCTCAGGAACGGAACTCTGACGTAACCCAGGACCTTACTGTATTGCATAATTTTGTTGGATATTGCATTAACAGAGTCAAGCCAGCAGCACCGGATACTGCAATGACAGACAGATAATTGGAAGTTTACTGGGAGAGGGAGAGAGAGAAAGAGAGAGACTGGTACTGAAGAGGGACACCTTCATGCATCAGCAACAATAAAAAAATCTCCCTTAACTAACTACTCCACAAGTGGAGGATGGTGGATGGCAGAAACAGTAACAATACACAAATGTCCCTCAACTCCCTATTCCCCAAAAAGAGGATGGTGGACTGCAGAAGAGGAACTTTTGCTTGCAGACCACAGGCTTCCTATCTCTCTCTTTTAAATGCAAAGAAGGAACCAAAGGCCAGAAGCCCATACGGCTATTCCCTCTAAGAAAAGACCCAAATTCAAGGTGTGTTCATTTCGAGATTCCTGGACACACTGCATTTAAAATTCTGGAGGTCATAGGCAGTAGGAAATACACACAGAGGAAGACAGTTCCAGAATTGTCCTGTTGCATACAAGGACTGGGAGTAACAGTTAACTCTTGCCTTAGAAAGCTGGACAGAAAAGGGATGACAGCTTGTTGTTACAAGTGCTACACGCCCGCCGTAGTGGTGAAGGGATGCAAGCAGACAGTTCAGAGGAGCAACGACCACTGAAGTAGCGTCAGGAAAGAAATAAAGATGCAACAGTGAGGCAAAGTGACAGAGGTTGAAAGGAGCCAGTAAGAGAAGTGTTAATGAGACAAAAAGCCTTTGACTCCACCTTGTTGAGGCGAGCTGTATGTGGGGAGCCTTCCCACACGAGAGTTGTACTCTACATAGGGGCAAATAAAACCCGTGTATAAAGCCAACAACTGTGCAGGGGTAAAGAAGGCACAGAGTTGGCTTAGCACACCTAATCTCTTGAGGCCAAAAAATAAATAAATAAATATATAAAATAAAATACATAAATTGGTCACAGACACTTAACAGATGGTGGAGGGCAGATGGTGTGTGTGGGGTGGAAGTTAGCTTGAGAACAGTCATATCTGGGTTCCTTCTTCCTCTTCCCCCTCTCTGTTGGCAGTTTCCACAGCTGAGTCAACCCCAGCACCTGAAAAATATTAGTCCTTCCCTTCCAAACCTTAATAAAATAAACTGGTTGGCAGCAGGAACAACGGCATCTGGAGGGAAGCAAGAGCTAAACCACCAGGCAGTAGTACAAAAATAAATAACAGTAATGATGGTAATGTTAACTCTGCCTTGCTTTTCATCCTTATGCAGCTTAATTCATGTAGCCCAGTGGCAGAATAAGACACTGCTACGGCTCTGCATCATTCAACCCTTAGATGCAGGAATGGGTCTGGGATACCTGGCCAGTTTTTGAAAGTGTTCCATTTCTTTTATTGTTTTACATCTAGCTATTATTTCCTAGCTATTCTCCTAGAATTTATGGTTACTTGAGCGAAATAAATTTTGAAAAATATCGGTTAGCAGGGAAGAAATAAGAGGCATATTGACTCTTGCCCCTAATTTCCAGAACCTGGGTCCAGAAGACCCCAGTTCCCTATAGAGTGTTTTCCCTTTCAACAATGATCAGGCTATGCATGTAATTTGTGTGAATATTAGCTGGCTTGGCACCAATATGCTTGCAATATGTGTGAATGTTAGCTGGCTTGGCACCAATATGCTCGTAATATGTGTGAATGTTAGCTTGCTTGGCTATGCTTGTAATTTATGTGAACTTCCTTGACATGAGTAATTGCGGTTTGTTTGTCATATGTTGTGAATTGGTTCGTTCTCTTGACAGTGTGCACTGATGATTCGTTTTCGTTTTCGTTTTTGAAGGCTCCAACATGCTTGCATGTGTCGGCCTTGGTCACCTAATGGCGGCTCTCCACGCTGCTCGATCTCTGGCAGCCTCCCTATTCAGTCCCTTAACCCTTAAGTCACATTTA